>JAMFTS010005455.1:0-27198 GCA_028095005.1 Rhynchospora pubera
AAGACCACAAAAGACAACACAAAATATAACAACAGATTATTAACTCATTTTGACTCATTAAGACTAAAGATAACTCTCAACTAACTAATTAATTATTGTTGACAGTTCTTGAATTGATGACTCAGTTCTTTTGCTGATTTTGCATCTGACATGGCATCTTGATCGGTGTCATACGCTTCTGCTGCGCTGAAACTCGTCCTCGAGTTTAGTTCTCCTTCTTATTCTTCTTCTTCTTGTGATCTTTGTAAACATCTTCAAAATTGACAAGGTTTATGGCACACGAAGATGTCTCGGTTGACATATTGATGGATATATGCCGTCAAAATTTAAACCATAGGTTCAAACCATAACAATTAAAATTCAAACTGGGCTCACCATATTACCGCTGCGATTTTCTCAAAATTCTTCTCCATGTTACAAGAACATTTGCCACTCACATGCATGTTACTGATGAAATAGAGCAAGTTAAGGAGAACCACGTTCGTCAAAAATATCCACCTTTGAGGCTAGAAATTGGCTTAAGAAAAATGTCATCTTTCTTGATTGAATTCACAATGAATTCTCTACCAAAGTTTCAGACAAAACCTTCTAAAAAATGTTATCACCAACATAAATTTCTTGATGAGAAAAGTGAGAATTCAAAGCTTGAGCATTGTTGATGTTGAGCTCAAAGCTTGGTCGGACTTTTTTGGTCAAATTATCAGCTTGTAATTGTCATGACACTCCAAATGATCAGCAATGAAGTTGTAACTCGCAAGCTTTAGCTGATCAAAATAGTCGAGGTTGTGATAGCTTCTGTTGTGTTGAAAGCACCTTGAATTCAGCCAAAAGAATGTCAATTAATGAGGGGCTGAATTTGTCGATCTTGTTCAGTCCAATGCATGCTTTAAACACCAAGATTGAGAGTGTAATATTGCAGCAAATTGGCATCAAGTTATCGTAAGTATGAACACCTCAAAGTTTTCTTGAACCAATCTATCCAATTCTGTTGTATTCACCAATGTGTTGTTGCCAAAAATCTGAAAAGATATAAAATCTAAAAGAGTTAGTCAGGTTAGTTTTCAATTGGGCACGAGGGCTTTGACTTGGGATTCCTCCATGTGGTTTTTGTTGATGGTTCGATTTTCACAATTGAGATCATATTGCTTGTGCATTTGCCATAAAATTTTTTGTAGCATCTTTCAGATTCAAGTGCTTAGCATTTCTGTTGGATATGTCGAGATCAAACAGAAAAGGCATTGAGTTTAATGACTTCCCAAACTGCAAGCAATTGTTGTAGAACCTCCCAAACAATAAGATTCCAATAAACATGCTTGTTTTGTGTCAAGAGTCAGTCTGAAGCATATTATAACTTCATTTGCATGTAAACTTGAGAACACCAATCCATCTGTGACAGCCACTTTGAATGCACCAACAGAGCAAGAAAATGGTGCTAAGTACCACAACAAAATCATTGCCAACTTCACAATTTTAGAAATTTTGAATTCTCTAAAGAAGAGATTCATTCAAGCCCGAAATTGAGCAACGCAAGCTTGCTGTCATGACTTCCCCAATAGTCAATAAGATATAACCACAATATTCACAAAACACATTACCAGCTTCTCAAATTCTTTTTTAACTGAAATTTTTTATTGAACACCGTTGGTTTATTTGAATCAATTTTCAGCCAATATTGCAACAAGAATTTCTCCTTTCAGATTGAGATTACAAAATTTCAACCACGGTTTCCAACATCTCTCATTCAAACTTTCAGAAATCAACTCGAGTACATACCACATTCTCAATCAGTTCAAAATCTGTTGGTTTGAGCTTTAAAACACCATTATCAAAAACTTTTTCTTGCTTTCCATAACACACAGGTTTTGGTTCTTCTTAAAAGGTCTAGCATACACTCCAGAGGATAAAACTTCAGAAACTTCAGTGCTCAACAATCAACTTCATAGTTTTTCTTTTACATTGCAGCAAGTTCTCTTTAATTAAATAAACATATTGAAGTTGTATGATATTAATTTGAGCTATCTTGGCTTCGATTAGCCTCCAATTGCGCAACACGCTCATGGAGTTGTTGTACAAGCTGTCTCAGCTCTCGCACCTTTGTAATGCATTGATCTTCGCCTCCATGGTGGATGTTGTGCTGTCTACAACGATCAGCCATCAAACCTGAAGAAGTTCTGATACCAAATGACGCCGTTCGGATCGGGAGACTTAGAGAAACCAGCAAGCATAACAATACATCACCAGAAGAGGAGTAAGAACTCGACCCAATAGTGGATAAAAGAGGAGATAAACTCAACTCACAAGTAAAATTCGTAATAATTCAATAATCTGCTTATTACCTTCTGATTTTCAGCTTAAATAGCAATCTAATACAATTAAAATC
Source organism: Rhynchospora pubera (assembly GCA_028095005.1). Lineage (NCBI taxonomy): Eukaryota > Viridiplantae > Streptophyta > Magnoliopsida > Poales > Cyperaceae > Rhynchospora > Rhynchospora pubera. The sequence continues at coordinate 2,381 of JAMFTS010005455.1, forward strand.
TACTACCCATTAATATATCATCTCAACCACTTTTTCTAATCCCAAAACACACTTAATTACCTCCTAGAAGACCACAAAAGACAACACAAAATACAACAACAGATTATTAACTCATTAAGACTCAAAATAACTCCCAACTAACTTATTAATAACTTTTGACTGCTCCTTTGATTGGATGACGTGGCTCAGATAATTGGTCGGTATCTTGATCGGTGTCACCCTTGAGTTGACTTTTCTCTCTCCCCTTGACCTAGCCGCCACCACCTCTCCCCTTCTCCTCTCTTGGCCGTCGGCCACCACCACCTCTCCACCTATTTTTGCTCATGTGTTGAGCCACACACCCTCCAATTACATCTACTTGTTGAATTAGAAGAGGGTGTCATCTTAGGATTAGCTTGGTTCTCATTGATTTGCTAGCACAATTCAATTAGAGAGCTTGGTTAATCTCTAGGTGGACTCGAGACGATTTGGAGACGTTGGAGAAGCACGCCATCGATTTCTAGGCCGTGGAATCAAGCCTCTTGGTTGCTATACCAAGAGAGGTACAATCTTCCACCTTTTTCTCTATGTGTCAATTAAGCTTAAGTGCTAGATCCGTTTGTGTGTTGTTTTAATCGGTTAATTAAGAGTAATTAGCACAAAAATTAAAATTAATACCTTTCCTAACACTTATGTTATTTATATTATGCAAGCAACTGCTATTTTGTCTTTCAAGAATAACAAATCAAGTAAGTGTCTAATGGATTGACATATTTTGTTGTTATAAACAAAGTCAAAGATATGACAATAGTAATACAACATATTAATTTGAGAATTATGTTAACTAATTCTCTCAATAAAGTATAACCACCCATTTTTACCGGCACGGGTCTGGTTGCTAATTATGATTTTGTTGTATTGAATTATGTATTAAGTTATGATGTGAAGCTTCAAATTATGAGTTTGACTTTGAATTATGAAATTTGCTTATTTCTTATGTTGCGCATTATGTTTAATTTAAGCAAATTTACTTAAATGGATCGAATGAATAATATTAACCATTTGTTAGAAAGAATACCAATGCTATAATTAATGGGGGTCAAATAACAATAATAGTTATTTTGATTGTATTAGTTTAGTTTGGTATTTCTAACTAAACAAGATTTAAGATTATGTTGGCCAACTTTGAATTTGTGTTTCATTATGATAATTCAATATAGACCAAGTGGGAGAATGTTGGAATTTTTATGCGGTCTATATTATTAATTATGAATCAAATTCATTTAAGTTAAATTACTAAAGGGTGCATCATTATTTTGATGGAAAATTCTGATGTCCACATTCAATGTATTGATCCCAAGGGTTGCCTTAGAGATATATTATAAATACTCATTCTCTATTATGTCTAATTGTTGGTTTATTTTCTGCCACATAAATATAAAAGAAAAAGAGAAATGACTAGAGAAAATGCCTAAAAAGAAGCCCATCATAATGTCTAAGGAAAACCGTTGAAGATCAGTACTAACGCTTCCGCCTAATGACTAACGATTTCTGCTCTTCAATTGTAAGTTTTATACTCATGATTTTGTTATTTTATATGATTTATGGATCCTGGCGATTGGAGTTTTATTTTTCAAACACATTAATTAATGATTACGTCTATCATGACATACGAATAAAATTCTAGACAGTATAAAGAGTTTAAATGTACATTATTGTGATGAAATGACTTTGAATAAATCCAGAAAAGATTGAAATGCTCAAATAATGCTCATAATATCATTATTTGCACATTAAATGTGTAATTACCGTGTACAATACAATTTTCATGAATAAATAATGTATGAATCATATTATTGACAGTATAAAAAGTTTAAATGTTGATTATTGTGCTGAAATGACATGGTATGAATTCAGAAAGGATTGAAATGCTCCAATGATGTTTAGAATTGCATTATTTCGAATTTAAATGCGTAATTACCATGTATAATCAAATTTTTAATGAATAAACAACATATGAATCATATTCTAGACAGTATAAAAATTGAAAATGTAGATTATTGTGATTAAATAACTTAGAATAAATCCAGAAATAATTGAAATGCTCAAATAATGCTTGGAATTGCATTATTTGTGTTATACTACAAATTTATTGAATGAATAAATTTGATAAGATAAAATTTAAAAAACTTAATTAAAATGTCTTAGAAATATTTTCAGAATTTTAATTGACAAGTTTTGGGTTTATTGTATTGCTCATAATTTTATTTTGTACAATTAATATTTTAATTCAATTCTTTAAAGAGAATCAATTTCGTTATTTTTGGACTGATTTTAAAATTAGAAATTTATTAGCAAGTTTCATTATTTTTTTTACCAAGGTTGACTTTTGTTGACCCGATTTTGACCTCTTTGACTAAGTTGACCAGAATTTGACCCATTGGCTCGGCCATCTATGGGATTGATAGGTTGTTGATCGAAAGTATAAGATATGAAATTTAACAGCTTTGACCATCTTTTACTTAGCCATTTACACGTCTCATATTTTTCTACCACGTGTCTCTCATTTATTCTTCTATTGACACGTCATTTGGCCTTTTGCCTTTTATTCATTTTGTTGGCCGAAGCCTCGAGTCCAGATAATTTCATAAAATTCTTGATCTTTCGTTAGTTTCCACAGCTCCACCTATTATCCAAATTCATACAAGTATTTTGAGAATCCTATGGAGAATCAATTGAAAAGTTTGATTGATTGTTCGGCCGATTGGATTCGAGTCTACGTCGCAGTCATAGGCGAGTCTACATTGTATGAATGGGTGTCAATGTCACCCATTTTTTTTTTAAACAACTTTACCAGAGGTTAATATTTGTAGTTATAAAATATAATTTTGTCATAAGCCCGGTCTATTTGAACCCCATAAGAATTTGTGCAAATTTTCATTATTGAACCCCATATATAATATATTTGTTTTATATGGTAAGACTATTGTACTTCTATTTTCAGTTGTTCTATTTTCAATTGTTGATTGTGAGGACCTTATCAATTAATTAGTAATTAAAGGCCTCCGCTAATAGTACAAACAATCAAATTGGAAAGCATATGAAATAATCATATTTCAAAAATTAAAAAAAAAACAAAAAGGTCGCCAGCCTAATAAAGAAAGCGAATTCCTCTCTAGCGAAGTACTTTCTATTTTCTAATTTTTTTTTATTTCATACGTCACACATAGAAAATGAAACAAATATTGTAGATGCTTTCTCTTTTTTTCTGATTTCCGTAGACTTCTCGGTTCTAATCTTTAAATTTCATATTATGTGTCTTGCTTGAATTCAGAAAACTCGTTAGATCATTCAACACAAAAAGTTAGTCAAAATTGACTCATTTTTATCGTTGTGAGTTATCTAATATGAATCTTATATGACTTTACAAATCGACTAGAAAACTTAATTGCTGATGTGCCTATAATGAACGAGTTCTCTAACTTGAAAAAAGAATGGTGAACTAGCTAAAGTAATAGTTGAGACAGGTAAATAAAGATTGCATTCACAAGTTACCTTCCTTTTAAAGTTACCGTTTATATTGAGAACAAATTGCGAAATAAAATTTGTGATTTATGGTTGAATGATTGTCTAGTGATTTATATTAAGAAGGAGATTCTCGAGGAGGTCACCAACACGGCTAAATTACTCTGATTTCAAAATATGAGTTTTCGAAGAGTACAATAAAATGAAGAAACTAATTAATTAGAGTTTGTAAATTTAATTATAATTTATATTGTATTTTTTTTCAAAACTTCAAAATTTATTGTAGTAATAGATGTACAATATAGTCAAATTTCATTTAATTGTACAGTTCTCATACTCTAAAATTTATTGAACCCCATAATAAAAATTCCTGACCTCGCCACTGGTCGCAGTATCAGTTGTTCTGATTTGATTGTGATTTCTGGATTGTTTAATCAGGTAATCGGACTTCTCTGTATTTAATTTCGTTTTGATTGAATGATTTGATTTATCGTCTGGTTTTGATTGAATATGTTTATCTGAATTGTGATTTGTATATTTTACGGGATATCGGAGTTTGGAATTGGATGTGGAATTGAATATGAATTTTGAGCCCTGATCCTCCTGAGTTCGGGGAGGGGCCGGTCCTGATCCTCCTGGCATCGGGGAGGGACCACTCTGACTGACTGACTGTCTGGACCCGATTATCTCCGTAAAATATATTATTTGTTATGTGGATTAATCCGATCTGGTTGAACTTTGTTATATTAATTAAATGTAGAGAAGCTGCGTCGTTAAATAACCGGTTACTGAGGTTTGTACCTGACTCTGTTTGTTTTTCTGTTGCGACGTAGGTTGGCGGGCCGTCGGATGGGTGCAGAAGATACCGTTCTCAGCTCGCGCCCCGCGATCCGTCGGTGCGGGACGTGACAGTTGGTATCAGAGCAAGGTTTACCAATCTAACCAGACTAGTAGGACGTGCGAGAGGGGTCAGTCTAAGGGTTGTTTGATAAAACATACTAATTTTTGTGTTCTAAATTAAATTGATAAAATTTAATAATAATATTAATTTCTTGTTATGATTGATATGGTTATTGTTTGTAGTGTTTTGATATGTTGAATTGAAAATTAATTTCTAATCTGAAAATTTTAGTTGTTGCTATTTGTTTGATGTTTTAAATTTTGTATTAAATTAAGTATTAAAGAATTTCGAGGACGAAATTCATTTTTAAGGAGGGAAGGATGTCACACTTGGTTTTTCTTTTGATTTATAAATCAGACTTAGTTAAGCCTTGCGGGTGCAGTTGGCATCCGCGGCGGGCACTCCGTCATGCACCGTCCAGTTACGGTATTCGACGGGTATATCATTTTTGTTGCATGCCAATTAGGACCCACGTGTTATATTGTTTCTTTGGTTCATTTATTAGAAAAATGTCCTGTGTTTATTTGAAAAACATCAAGCATCCAAACTTTGGGCATATCACCACATATAAACACATCTCTTTGGTCGGCCTTGTAATTATCTCCCACATCCATCTTTTTTTTTTCTATAGCCGACCATGCTATTTGGAGAAATTAAGTGAAATAAAAATCATATCAACAAACCAATTAGAAATCCATTCAAAAAAAATTCATAGAAAATAGGAAATAGAAAATAGCAACATAAGTAGAAAATCTCTTTTGGTGCAAAGGTTAAACCAAATTGGAGGGTGCTAGGCCGGATCTTCCTTGTTGTCTCTCAATTTGCATTTGAGAAAGTGAGTCCTTTAATCATCTCTTTAAAAATTCAACTGATTTTGTATTTTGTCATTTATTTCATTAAATTGGACATTTGATGTTCTTTGGGTTTTCTTGCAAAATTTTGAAGACTGATATTTTCTTCTATGTAATGACGTTTAATTTTTTATGGAATAAATTTCTTTTTCTACAAATTATCATGAGAACTCATCCTTGTAAACTATTTAAGTTAGTGGATAAATTAAATGACATGCTAATTTCTTTTAGTTTCAAGTTTATTTGAAAATTCGTTTCCAAATTCGGTTTATTTTGATAAAATAAGAATCTGAAATTTATTGGTGTATGAATCACGTTCTTGATAAATTGTTTGCTTTAGAAAGTTGTCAATTAAAAGTACAATAGATAAAATAATAATGGAAATGGTATAAGGACTATGGTACCAAGGTACCAGATGGTACGGGAATGGAAACAACAAGTTAGATATAGTCTAAATGTTCTTTAATTGAGTTTAAAATGAAATTAATTAAATGGTAAACTACTTGGTACATGATTATAAAAATTAACTTGGAGTTACAGAGGACGTTAGTGAAGAAGTGTAAATTATGGTTACCAAACCCAAACCGACCACACAAAAAAAAAAATGACAAAGTATGCTGTGGTTTGAATAAATTATTTGTTGAGTGAATTTATTTGATTGTTTAAATTAAGGACTTAGTTAGAATATGCTATTTTATTTGTTTAGAGTTTGGAGGTCGAGTAGCTGAGCCGAGGATGGCCGGTACGACCGAATAATATTAGGATTGCTCGAGTCTTGCATGTTTTGCCTTCTTACTTTCAGGTGCGGATTTCACCTGAGCTTTACTTGCATGGTAGGAAATAATTATTTGCATTTCACGTCTGAATTAATTGTGTGCATATTTATCATTTTGTCTATATATGCTTGAATTGTCATATTGAATTATTATAAGTATTCATTAAATGAACTGCATGTTGAATGGTTGTCAAGTTGATTAAATTGAGAATCTGTATTTATTTCTGATACACTTGTTTAGTTGAGAATGTTCCCGATTTAAGTGCTTATGATCCGGGTCCCGACATGGTACCAGTCTAGAATGTTCCAAGGGAGGAGATCGTTCCCGACCTGTGGTATATTTGTTGTTCGAATTGTTATAGTGATATGATATGGAATTGTCTGAAATGTATATGGAATTTTATGGCAGTTGGCATCCATCTTAAAAGGCGGTTCGCGGTATTTGAATGAAATGATTGACTTGTGATATACCAGACCTGCATTAGATAGATGTCCAAACTGAGCCGGCTTTTGAAATGCCAAATTGTATTTGAATTGCAAATGGAATAAGTAGCCGTGCTCCTCTGCATTGAATCTGTTTTTAAATGATTGCATTTGATAACTGATTTGTTATGTATTGCTTATATATTTTATTATTATTAGTTTAACTTGGTACGGTAGTTAATTTCTGAACATGTACAGTAGAAGTTCATGTGACTGGAACTAAAAACCGCACTAAGTTAAATTATATTTATCTCATTCTCTACTTTTGCATTGTTTCCACTATTGGTTGTGGGTTGCAGGTTCAGATCGAGTGTTGGATAGCGAGATGAGTAGCGGTCCATTGGATTTATTGTTAGCAACCTGCATGAACCAGACTGTTAACCAATAAATTATTGTAGAATTTGTATTACATTTAAATAAATATCTTTAAATTTAGATCTTACATGAGTATTAGTTATAGAGTTTTGCTATGGTGAGTTGCAACTCACCAAAGCGTCCGTGAGTCGCGCTCAAAATTTCGAAATTTAGTTCAAAATGACCGATCCAAACCGTCAAATACGATCTCCCTATTGAAATCTCCATGCAGACCAAATTTTATATTTTTTCGAATTTTTTAAGTATTTTTTTGAAATTTTAGAAAATCATTAATCTAATTAGTTCTGAATCGTTCAAAAACAGCAGTTTTTAAAATCTGAAATAAATACTTAAAAATTAAAAAAAAATATAAAATTTGGTCTGCATGGAGATTTTAATAAAGAGATCATATTAGACGGTTTGGATCGGTTATTTTGAACTAAATTTTAGAATTTTAAGCGCGACTCACGAACGCTTTGGTGAGTTGCAACTCACCATAGAAAAACTCTTAATTATATATAATTAACATATAATTTATAAATAAGACTTGGTTGTGCCTTGCGGGTGCAGTAAGCATCCGCGGCGGGCACTCCATCGTGCACCGTCCAGTTACGGTATTCAACAGGGTGTCACAATTTACACGTTATATGAGTATTTAGCTTGTATAATCCAATCTTTTTTAATAAATAATATATAAATTATATTCTAAATAGTATAAAAAGCTTAAATTTAGATTATTGTGATGAAATCACTTAGAATGAATTCAGAAACAATTGAAATACTCAAATATTCTCAAAAGTGCATTATTTACACATTATATGGGTAATTAACATTTATAATACAATTATCCTGAATCATAATATACATAGTATAAAAAGTTTAAATGTATATTATTGTGATGAAATGATTTAGAATGAATCTAAAAAAAATTAAAATTCTCAAATGATGCTTATAATTGCATTATTTGCAATTTATATGCGCAATTACCATGTATAATTTAATTTTTTTTTAATAAATAATATGTGAATACTATTCTGGACTACATAAAGAGTTTAAATGTAAATTAATGTCCATAAATGACTTATACTGAATCCAGAAAAGATTGAAATGCACAAATGATTCTCAGAATTGCATTGTTTGCAATTTATAAGTGTAATTACCATGTATAATCTAATCTTCTTGAATAAATAACAAATGAATCATATTCTAGATAGTATAAAGAGTTTAAAAGTAGGTTATTGTCCTTAAATGACATAGAATGAATCCAGAAACGATTGAAATGCTCAAATGACGCTTTGAATTGCATTATTTGCACTTTATATGCGTAATTAGCATTTATCATCCAATCTTCTTGAATAAATAACATATGAATTTTATTCTCAACAGAATAAAGTGTTTAAATTTGATTTTTGTAATATTTGACTAATAATGAATCCATAAACGATTGAAATGCTTAAATGATACTCAGAATTAGATTAGTTTCTGTTTATATGCATAAGTACCGTGTAAATCCAATCTTCATTACTAAATAACATATGAATCATATTCTAGATAGTATAAAAAGTTTTAATGCAGAGTATTGTGTTGAAATGACTTAAAATGAATTCAGAAACGATTGAAATACTGAAATGATACTCAGAATTGCATTTTTTGCTCTTTATATGTGTAATTACCCTATATAATTCAATCTTATTGAATAAATAACATATGAACCATATTCCAGACAGTATAAAAAATTTAAATATATTAACTGGGTAGCCTATACCTAGTGTCTCTAAAAAAAAGTTTAAATATAGAATATTGTGGTGAAATGATTTAGAATGAATCCAGAAAAGATTGAAATGCTCAAATGATTCTCATAATGTCATTATTTGCAATTTATATGCGTAATTACCATGTATAATGCAATCTTTTTGAATAAATAATATATGAATCATACTCTATATAGCATAAAGAGTTTAAATGTAGATTATAGTGATGAAATGACTTACAATAAATCCATAAATGATTGAAATGATCAAATAAAGCTCATAATTGCATTATTTGAAATTAATATGCTTAATTAAGTTTTATAATTCAATCTTCTTGAATAAATAACATCTGAATCATATTTTAGACATTATATAGAGTTTAAATGTTGATTATTGCGATGAAATGACATAGAATGAATACAAAAATGATTGAAATGCTCAGAATTACATTATTAGCAATTTATATGTGTAATTACCATGTATAGTCCAATATTCTTGAATAAATAAAATATGAACCATATTCTAAATAGTATAAAGAGTTTAAATATTAATTATCGTATTGAAAAGACTTAGAATTAATCCAGAAACGTTCCAAAATGTTCCAAAATCCAGAAACGTTCCAAAAACAATTGAAATGCTCAAATGATACTCAGAATTGCATTATTTGCAATTTATATGCGTAATAAAGTTTTATAATCAAATCTTCTTGAATAAATAACATATGAATCATATTCTAGATAGTATAAAGAGTTTAAACGTAGATTATTGTCCTAAAAAGACTTTTTATGAATCTATAAATGAGTGAAATGCTCAAATTATGCTCAGAATTGCATTATTTTAACTTTATATCTGTAATTACAATTTATAATCCATTCATGAATATATAACATATGAATCATATTCTTGATAGTATAAAGAGTTTAAATGAAGATTATTGTTATTAAATAACTTAAAATGAATCCAGAAACGATTGAAATGCTCAAATAATGCTCAGAATTGCATTATTTGCAATGTATATGCGTAATTAAGTTTTATAATCCAATCTTCTTAAATAAATAACATATGAATCGTATTATGGACAGTATAAAGAGTTTAAATGTAGATTATTATCCTGAAATGACTTAGAATGAATCCAGACACGATTGAAATGCTCAAATGATGTTCAGAATTGCATTATTTGCACTTTATATGTGTAATTACAATTTATAATCCAATCTTCTTGAATAAATAGCATATGAATCATATTCTAGACAATATAAAGAGTTTAAATATTTATTATTGTTATGAAATGACTTATAATGAATCCAGAAACGATTGAAATGCTCAAATGATGCTCATAATTGCATTATTTGCATTTTATATGAGTAATTACCGTGTATAATCCAACCTTCTTGAATAAATAACATATGAATCAAATTTTAGACAGTATAAAAAGTTTAAATTTAGATTATTGTGATGAAATTTCTTATAATGAACCAAAAAACGATTGAAATTCTCATAATTGCATTATTTGCTCTTTATATGCGTAAGTTCCATGTATAATACAATCTTCTTGAATAAATAACACATGAATCATATTCTAGACAATATAAAAAGTTTAATGTAGATTATTGTAGTGAAATGATTTAGAATGAATCCAGAAACGATTGAAATGCTCAAATGATGCTCAGAATTGCATTATGTTCTCTTTATATGCGTAATTACCAGGTATAATCCAATCTTATTGAATAAATAACAGACAATATAAAAACATTAAATGTAGATTATTGTGGTGAAATGATTTAGAATGAGTGCGAAAACGATTTAAATGCAAAAATGACACTCAGAATAATCATTATTTACACTTGATATGCGTACTTGCTATGTATAATAGAATCTTTTAGAATAAATAATATATGAATTATATTCTAGACCGTATTGAGAGGTTAAATGAAGATTATTATGATGATATGACTTAGAATGAAAGCAAAAACGTTTGAATTGCTCCAATGAAATTGAGAATATGCATAATTACTTGGGTATAATCCAATTTTTGTTTTTTGAAGATGTAATATCTTAATCATATTCTAGACCTTATATGGAGTTTAAATATAAATTATTGTGATAAAATGACTAATAATGAATTCAAAAATAGCTAAAATGAAATATGATACTCAGAATATGCATTATATTCACTTAATAGGCGTAATAACGATGTATAATCCAATCTTTTTGAATAAGTAAGAATTGAATCATATTCTAGACATTATAGAGAGTTCAAATGTAGATTGTTGTGTTGAAATGACTTAGAATGATGCAGAAACGATTGAAAAGGTCAAATATTACTGATAATAAGTATTATTTGCACTTTATATGTGTGATTACTATATATAATCCAATTGTTTTTAATAAAAATGATATGAATCTTATTCTAAACTGTATAGAGAGGTTAATTGTTGATTATTGTGATGAAATGATTTTGAATGAATGTTGAAATAGTAGAATTGCTCAAATGATACTCATAATATGTATTTTTACACTTTATATGCATAAATACTTGGTATATTCCAAACTTTTGGAAGATGTAAGATCTTAATCATATTTTAGACTGTATAAAGAGTTTAAATGTCGATTAATGTGATCATGTTGTATAAAAAATTCTAAGTTAAACACAATTTAAACATCTCAAAGTGTTTTTATATTGAAATCTTGCCGAAATTTAATTTTTATATTTATTCGTTTTTTATTATTTCTTTGATTTTTAACGAACCATTATTATCAGATGGTTTGAGATATTTTGTTCAATTAATTTCTCAAATCTGTAAAAAAAAAATCCAACAAATGTAATTATAATTCAATGCGATTTTATTAAAAATAAAAAACCCAGTAAGCAATTTCAATCGGTCATTTTGAATTTGAACTCAAAGAATATTGAGATTCTGTCGTATTGAAGAGATGATGAATCAAACGCGTTTGTTCCGGAAAAGAAATTGGGTTCACTGGAGAAAACGGAAAGCAAAAGGCGAATTCTGCTGTCGGATATGAAACAGAGATAACGGATTTAACGCGTATCTGTTAATCACGCGATACATCATACATCAGACATGCCAGAACCCAGATCAGAAATTGGACGGTCAAGATTATCCAGTAAAACCAAACTTGTCCATCACAGTCCCATCGGACCCCTCCGCTTCTCAGTGGGATGCCTGCCTAGACACCATCATGTACACCGATTTATCCTTTTTCACCCCTCAATTTTACGCGATTTCTTTACATATTTTACTTCTGAGCGGCCAAATTTCTCTCAGTCGGCAAGACTTTGTGCATTTGGTAATCTCTGGTCCCTCTAAAATGATATTAATAATGTATCTGTTTGGTAAACTAAGGCAATAATTAAGGAGGAGATGCTATGCCAAATAGAGAACGGACCTGTTATCTCAAGCCTAATTTCGTAATTGCAATGATCTTAGTTGGATTTTTTTTTTTTTTTTTGTGAAAAGAGATTCTCACTAGTGGAGCTTTACGCAACCTTCAATTATAACCGATCAAAAGAGGCACTAATATGCTCACACTTCAACCGTACCACCTCCTACTGATGAGTATACAGTATGTGCAATCATGTTTTTTCAAGATAAAGGGTTTTGGAGACAATTGTTTAACAAGAATTATAATTTGAAATGAAATAAACCACATATCTAGTTGGTGATTACAATTTTGTAAGAATTTAAACAAGTATTGGTATATACTAAAATAAATAAATTAATTTCAAATTTACAATCAATTTTAAATTACACAACAATGCAGACAATGACATTAAATTTGATTTTTTTTTAAAATTTTTTTTTTGGATTTAGCTTACTAATTTAATAACAAAAAATATGTAGAGTATATTTAGTTTTTTTTTTGTGACTTCGGCGATGTATAAAATTAACTAAATTGATGACTTTTGTTGATTTTTGGGTAAAACAATTTTTGGTGCCGAAATAAAGTTTATTAGATAACTTGTTTACCAAATAAATATGCATCAAGATGTCCACAATTATTGACATTCACATGATATGCACGATAAAAAAAATCGATATTTATAAACGACACTTGAAATTTTATCCATTAATTGACGAGTTTAGAATAAATTTCCCACGACTAGAATTTATACTTTTCTTTCAAAAAGAACCTGTTGCCTTGCATAATACATAGGAAATGTAATAATATTTCAGGCAACACATAAAATTGAGTTTAATTTTGGTCAATATATTGATTATCAACAAATAATATTTTTTTTAATTTAATTATTAATACATTTTTTGAAAGCGACAAGTTACTGTCTTATTGTAATTTATAGAATTTGAAATACGGACTTCCGTTCAACTAGCATTAACTAGTGCTTTCTTCTGAATAATTTTTGTAAAAAACCGTAAAACACGACGTGTGTATAACATGCATGCTCACATCCACGAAGGAAAAGGATACCACCTTCCTTTCCCACTTTTGTTATACATAAACCCATCTCCATTCCTACGAAACAGAGGCATCCCTACAGACAAAAAGAAGCCTAAATTTTGAACAAAGCAGTTCAAAAGACATATCCATTTTATCGTAAAATGGAGAACATGAAAACCCATTTCGTCTCTTTCATCAACTCTGAACTCCTTTTAAACAGCAAGCAAAATTCGTGTGTTTGGTTCGTCCCCTCTAGCTCCATTCCCTCAGCTCCAGCCATCCCTTCAATCCGAAAAGATTTGCTGTAATTCCGAAATTAATCAAAAAAATCAAATTAAAACCCTCATTCCAAACCCAAGTATCCCTCTATTTTTCCCTTCTCTTTAAAATTTTCCTAACAAGGTTCTAAACTTTGGTACAAAACTACAAATCCTTTCCCTTTCCACAAACCAACAAATACTAGTTTTTCCGAGTTCAAAACGAATCTCAAAACAACATAAATCGCAAAGATATTAGAGAATTTGGTGCCAATTGATTCTCTTAAAAGATCATAAATGGGTGCTTCGAGTAGCCACCATCGTCGCAACAACAACCACCACCACCACCACCATCACCACACCTCGTCGCATCCAGCTGCGACGACGCAACCTCCTCCGCCACCATCGCATCCTGTAGCGGCGCCACAACCTCCCGTCGAACCACCTCCGACGAACCGCTACGTGTTCGCGGCCGCGACGCCTTACCCAAACCCTAGCAATCCAAACTCAAACCCGAACCCCCCTCCTCCTCCTCATCCGTACTACCCCAACCAACAGTACCCGCCTCAGTACAATCCTTTCTACCCGCCTCCGCCACTCCCTGCGCCGTACGATCACCGTGGTGGACCCCACTTGCATTACGGCGGGTGGGGTGGTCCTGTGCCCAGGTGGGCCCCATCCATGCCAATGCCAATGCCCGTGCCGGCACCGGCTCCGCCTCCTTATGTGGAGCACCAGAAGGCTGTGACTATTAGAAATGATGTGAACATAAAGAAGGAGACACTGAAGATAGAGCCTGACGAGCAGGACCCGACCAAGTTTCTGGTTTCCTTCACTTTTGATGCTACAGTTGCTGGCAGGTGATTGATTTAATCTCTTTCCTTTTTCTTGATCTTTCTTGTTGTCATAGTTTAGTACATGTCTTATAGTGATTTGCTCATCTTTTGATCTCAACTATACGGTTATTTTCAAGTGTTGGAGTCAGAATCACCTTTGTTGGTTTAATTTTACCAAGGATTTGTTTACTTGACAGTGATAATGATATTCATACTTCATGATGATAGTACCCATTCCTGTGCATTCTTGCATGTACTATAGTCTTGATTGGAGCTAACCAGACTAGTATGCTCATACATGGATTTATAGTATGAGTTATCTTAGATACCACAGATGCATTTGTGATATATCTGAATTTTAATCTTGTTGGAATCGACTATCGAGTTGATTGTGTTATACAAATTTCATTGGCAAAATACTAAAATTTGTTTGACTAAAGTTGAATGGATTTATAAATTTGATGAATTGAAAAATGAATAGAGTAACTGAATCTGAACCAAAGTGAATGTTTGGTACTTTGGTTGTTTCAGTTATGAATAGAAAGTCTGAACAAATTGAAACATGCTTATAGTTTAATTATAATTATGGTATTAAATAAATCCAATATAGGCATTATCTGCTACGTGGAGTTAAGGAATTGGTTGCTTTTTTATTTTAGTTGGCCTCAACATTATATTATGTAGCAATTTTATTTTTAAATTGTATTGTAGAGTGTGAAGTATCTTTAATTCCACAATGCATATAGCAGACCAGGCTCATGCTCATGTTTCTAGAACAATTTCTACCATTATGCAATAGATTACTATTTTTTAATTACAAATTTAGAACACTTGATAACTAGTTGACTTGGTTTGCTGGATATAAGACTCGGCTACTATATCCATTTTCATTTCATTTCTTTTTTCAGTTATCAGGTTTTTATCTTAAAAGTATTTGGAGTTTTGTTAAAGTGCCTTACATTGTTGCTTTTGATTCAATCAACGTAATGAATAAATAGTTCAATCAGCGATCTTAAGTTTTGAGATTCATCCTATTAGCTCCTGATTTAGTTTATTATTTTGTTCATTATTGTTTCCAAAACTATTGAGCATAACTTGATGTCTTCAGGGGCAATAGCTATTAAATGTAGTTAATTGATTATGGAGTTTACAAAAAGGGTCCAAAAGATGGTTTGTGGGGAAAGCTCAGGATGAGATGAGGAAAATTATAGCGCCTTATTTATCTAAATGCAATTGATTCTGGTCAAATGAGATATTTTTCCCCTTTCTGCAAAAATAATTAATTTCTTGGTGTGCTGGACAGAAGACTGTTTTCTTTGCTAGACTAATTAATTTAGACCTAACCCTCTATTTAAAATTTCCTACCTTTTATTTAACCTTTTTTTGGTTCCTGAACAAAAATTTGACTTGTTTGATACTTATCCATATGTTTGTATTTTATATCATTTTATTATTCTTAATGGTAATGATAAACAACAACCTTTTGTTTTATTTTTGAAGTACACTGTACCAGTATTTTACTTTGCTATACATGGCTCAACTTTGATAACCTCATTTTTAATTTATTTTGAATCTTTCTTAATTGAACAGCATCACAATCTACTTTTTTGCAAAAGAGGGGACTGAATGTAACCTGACTTGCACAAAGGAGGATTTGAAGCCGGTGACAATCACATTTAGTGAAGGCCTTGGTCAGAAGTTTCGGCAACCTTCTGGAACTGGTATTGAACTCTACAGTTTTCCTGACTCTGAGCTTTCGAAAGATGACAAAGAAATGGAGGTATACCCACTTGCGGTAAAAGCAGATGCTTCACCTCCAGGGGAAGAAAAGGAAGGAGAGAAGGATTGTGCAATCCCTGGTAACAAAAAGTCGCATAATTCACAAATAACTCAGGCCATCTTTGAGAAGAGGGACAATGGTAGCTACCAAGTTAGGGTTGTGAAGCAGATCTTGTGGGTCAATGAAATCCGCTACGAGTTGCAAGAGATTTATGGGATAGGCAATTCTGTTGAAGGTGATAATGATGGAAATGACCCTGGGAAAGAGTGTGTCATTTGCCTTTCTGAACCAAGGGATACTACCGTTCTACCTTGTAGGCATATGGTATGTCAAATTCGTCAAGTAAAGGAAAATTTTTTTACTTCTTACTACCTGTATTGCTATATAGTTCAATATAAATTGGTGGAAGTTGTTAAATTATTTTTAAAAAACCAAGTCAAGGCTTACTTTGGAATTTGATTTATTCCAATGTTTTATTTTTTTTATATATAAATCCCTTGGCAACTGAACAGACTGGTTAGTACTGGTACATGCCCTAATTTTCACGACTTTACTCCTTTATATGTGATACTAAAGCACCTGTGTAATTAATTTTTCATGTTTCTCGATGCAGTGTATGTGCAGTGAATGTGCAAAGGTTCTTCGATTTCAGTCAAACCGGTGCCCAATTTGCCGACAACCTGTGGAAAGGCTTCTAGAAATTAAAGTTAACAACAAAGGAGAGGAACAAACCCAGGAGACCTAAACACTGTTTGAGCTGAAATTAAATATTGCAAAATTAGATTTCGAATTATTTATATTTGGTTCTACAATGTTTCTGTTCTTACTTGGGATGAAAATCATCTGAAAAATAAGTAGATATGTTGGGTATTTTCTCTATATACGCGTGTGGTGTGTTATGGAAGGTTGGGGTATACAGTGCAATTTGAGCTAACTGTGGAAAATCACTACAAATGAGGGTTTGGTATTGACAACTTGTTATATCATTGGAGATGCTTGCTTTTGAGAGGGGGGAAAGGGATAAATTGTAACAGAAATTCTCTGCGTTTAGTTAATGAGTTGATGATGTGTGCGTACATTTCGGAAATTGATGATGTTTCCGATTTGGGGTGATTTTAGTTATCTGACTACAATTGCCCGGCTCAATATTGCTTCTCTACTTCCAAAATAATGCCACAACAAAATATTGCAGGCACCTTTGTTAGGGTGCTTTTATAAAATAATAATAATAATAATAATAATAATAATAGAGAGTCTCTAAAATGTTGTTTATTTATTTATTATTTCTGTCCTTAAATTTCAAAAGTATCATTTTGAATCTTTGATCCTTAAAATGTGTATTAAATACGAAATTTTTCCCTAACAATGTCATCGGTTTAAAAACGTTGACGAAAATTAACGTTGATGTTCAAACCGTGATGTAGTGATTTTTATAAGGAGATGCAATTATATACTATTTTGTAATTAATTTTCAGCGACACGGATGTGTATATTTAGCATCTTTGTAATCAATATAGAATGTAATAGATAGTAATATTAGTATTTACATTATTATTTTTTACTTATACAATGCTATCCGCATTATTTACAATATCGGTGAATACTTGGATTAAATATTATTTTTATGGATGTTACTTTTAAAAATATTTTTTTTATAAAAATTAATATTTTCGAAATTTAATGAAGGAAATAAAAAATTTAAACTACTCTACTATTTATGTAATTTACTCTAAATACCGAAATTAATTTTAAGAAGAATTTGGAAACCAAAAATTTTAATAGAAAGAATTATTTAAATTTTTAATTAGAAAAAAGTTCCTACCCGTTTTATAAGAGCGTAGAATATCTCTTCTTTTTACTCGTTTATAAAACATGTTCGAAGGCTTCTTACGCATTTTATATATGGGTAGGAAGGAGAATAAATTCATCGCTTCAGTCACGCCTTTTGAGACTGGTCAGACCTTCCTACCTGTTTATAAAACGCGTAAGAAGTCTTATAGCGCGTTTTATAAACGGGTAGAAATGTGTTTTTTTGTCTAAACCGAGTTATTACCGTTTTTAAAAGTACAAGCGTGCTCTGATAAATATTGAAAAAGTATGACGAGATTCTATTTTACATTGACAACTTGTACCTTTGAAGTTGTGTATAAAACTACACATTTATGAATCAGAAAACACAACACCAACTACATCATTTTTCTTAAAAAGTTCACTCTAATGGAGAAAGGAAATACCTCTAACTCCAACAATGATGTGTCAAAGTATCGAACATCAACCCGTATTGAGTATTGGCCAAATTACCATCATTACCCTGCCAATAGAAATGAACCAGAAAATAGAGAATATGAGGCAATATGTCTCTCATGTTATCGCACTTTGAAATATCTATGAAGACATCACTGAAAAAGGCCACGTGCTCGAGTTAAAAATACACTACCAATGACACATTAATGGTGGACCGAAAAGGAAACGGAAGGAGTACCTGGAGCGTCGATGGCGGGAACACAAAAAGAACATGAACCGAGAATCTCGATGTGACTGGTACAAAAATTATTACAAAAAATCTCAACCCATCCCCCAACAACAACCAAAATCCAATTACAAAGAACCAACACACTGGACCGTTTACGGAAAAATATACAACTTTCGTGGAGACCACACAGTGAGCTGTACAAGGTATGCTCAAGTGTTCAATTACAAAGAGACCATCTTACGTGACCACTACCATGAGCACAAATGTCGCGATGAGGATGAACAAAGAGCTCGGGACAAAGAGACCTAGAGGATTATTAAAGAAAGAGAGCAAGAAATGGATCGTCAAAAAAAGCTAAGGGAAGAAAAGGAAATGGAAAAAATGGTGAGAAGATGGGACCAAATAATGAGAGAAAGTAATAAGAGAGATGAACAAAGAAGAATCGCAGCAAGTCGAATGGTAGAGATAGAAAAAAAAGAAGCTGATTCGACTTTCTGGAACGAAGCCGCTCATTTTGCTGACAACGCTGGTGCGAGTAATCAACAAAAAATGAATGACGAAGATGAGCAACCATGGTAGGATGAAATTCTGCAACATGTAGATAGTCAAAATCTCTGAGTATTTATTTTATTTTAATACTTATGTATTTTATTATTATGGTTGTTAATATAAGTTAGTTGTAATGGTTAATGTAATGTTTTATTTTTATGGTTGTTTGTTTTTCTGTTATTTTGTAGTAGTGCTTTGCACTACAAGTTGTTGTTTTGATATATTGACGTTTAATGTATTAATGTTGATGTTTAAAGTAGTGCTTTGCACTATTTTTTCATACTGCTTTTGAAAAAGTAAAAAATGACAATAAAAAATACAACATAATAAAACACACACAAGTCAATCATAAATACTATACATCCATAAAGTGCATAAGAAATAGTCAAGTTCATAAACATACTAGTCCATCATCAAAATAACAAAGTCCATCACTAAAAATATGGAAACTACAACTCAATCAGTCCAACATAAACTACAAGTCCAAAACATGATACAAACAACTATCTGAAGGATTTCATGATGAGAATCGGGTAATTTTAAAAATTTTATTAACCGATAACATCTAAGATCGTTCTTATTATCGCTAACTTTCCTATATTATATTTGCATCACAATCATATATATTCCTATAAGAAGGATTGATGAACCATACCTATGGTCTCTAACGAAGCTTTATTCCTCTTCGGTTCACCTTGAATCCGAAACAAGAATGATAGTTGAATTCGTGCTAGCGAACTCCCCGTCAATACCTAGCTCCGCCACCCATATCTTGATTGATTGCTTAATCGATAGAATATTTTAACAAATATTTTGAGGAAGAGAAAGCCAAACTTCAACACATGAAGACTTACTTGTGTTCACAAATTCTGATCTGTTTTACCGTTAAAACATCAGAATAAACCTTTCAAATTCGTATAGCATTTAAAGCCACTAAATAGAAATTAAAACAACACTTTAATTTCTGACATTGCAGCACTAAAATGTTGATAACTCTCTATCGAAAACTCCAAACGACATGAAACTTGAACCATTGGATTCTACATTTCAAGGACTACAAGTTTCATATATCATTTGTCCAATTTGGTTATCATTTGCTATATTAAATTTCAGTTTAAAGTTGACTCAAATTCTGATCCGAATTTAAAGCCTTTCTTTCTCTCTTCATTTGTTAAAATAATTGGACTTGGTGTTTAAATAAATTTATGCACTCTATAATAATATTCATATATTATTATAGTATGTGAAACACATGTTATATTCATAATATTCACATATCAATAAATTTATTCCTTGCTAGTTAATCACGTCATGTGATATAATTTTCTATTTGTACATTTTATTTCATACAACATGAAATCTTGTGCATAGAAAATATATTTCTTGTTTCCCATTCAGTTGGTGTGACCTATATTGAGGATCCATATTATGTTGGCAATGGAATAAAATATTTTATTCTGTAAACTGTAAGCGGTACTCTAACATACATTACAACTACCCAAATAATATAGATGTTTAGCAAATCTTTTTACGAAACACGATCTTTCTAGTAATGTTATTAACATTACTTGTGTCTATTCCTTGCCATATGATATTATGATTATTATACAAAATAGGAATGTGTCATCTTCGTATTATAATATTTTCTTGGTTTTCAATAAGTAGGATTATATAATAGAGAAAGTAAATGTTGACTCAATCATTTATGATTGAGTAATGGAGCATGAATTAAGTAAGAGAAACTTCTTTTAAGAAGGTACATGACAGTTCCATTGGCTTGCGAACTGAAAGGTTTGAGCAGCTAATTGGCAACTAGAGATATCAAGATCTCCGATATCAAGAATTGTTGATATTGTCATACGATCTCTTCCTAATTAAATGAAGGATATTATGTTACATTTCGTAAACTTGTTTGTGCAAATTATAATTAACTAAGTATTTAAGAAATACTTCGCTTAAGTATGAGTCGAGACTTCAAGACCCTCAATTGTGACCATGTGTCACATGAGATGTTTCATTTGCCGTTTATGGAGGCACTTGAAAGGATGTCCGAAGTACCATGATTATCGTGTTGGAAATGTTCTAACACTTCGAGAGTATTTGTCGTTCAAAATTATCTCGCTATCTCTAATTCACACTAGTAACTGGGTACTAGTTCATGAGCTCGCATTTAGTGAAATGTGTAAGCAATAAAGAATAAGAGAATATTCGAGAGTAGTGAAGTGAACTCCGTATAAGGAAATGATTTATTCGCTTAAACTACTACCATTGGATACGTAGAGTTATCTTTACTAATAGGAATTGTAGGTCAAGTACCTCGTTCCTTACATCCTAAAACTTTATCTCTATTCATATAGATGATGGATGATTATATTTTGTAAAAGACAAGCGATGTTCTTTTATTATGGATTTGTTTATATGATTTCATGCCTATTGCTTGAATATGCTTGAAATGGATAAACGAGTTTTGAATGACAAATAAGATGCGTAAGACTTCACATAAAGTATTTGACTTTTGTGTGAAATGACCGCTTAGTCATACATAAACGAGAGTCGCATTAAGAGAGTCTACATAGCGTAGAGCTCGTGGATCAATTCGATTGCGAATCAATTGAGATATGCGGATCATGTTTATTAGATGAAAAAGTGCCTTTGGCCTTTAAAGGTTTAAGGACAAGTGACTTGATTAGGGCTTATACATGTCGATGTATGTAGACCTATAAGTACTTGTGTAATAAATGGTTGTTGAGACTTTTCCACTTAGCCATCGATCATAGTAGATATTAACATATCTATTTGATAAGGTATAAGTGTGAATCTTTTGACAAGTTCAAAGGAGTTCAAGAGTAAAGTTGAAAGATCATTCAAGAAAGGTAATAGTCTTACAATTAATCATGGTAAATAGCTAAGTCATATGATTTGATCCATTATCTAAAGAGTGTGAAAATAGTTTCATAACTCACTCCATTAGGAACATTATATTAGTATAGTGTGTCTAAGAATGGAGGTATCGAACTTTATTTGATATAGTTCGATCAGTAATGAATCGAATTGACTTAATCGACTCATATTAGGGATTCATGTTCGAGGACAATTCTGTTTACACTGAATAATATTCTGTCGAAGTCCATTGAGAAAGATGTCTTATGAGATTTGATCCCTAAGTACATTGTTTCTCAAAATTTGGTGTTAAGGAGCTTATTTCAAAGTTTGTTGATTGATAAGCTTGTACCCAAATAGGATGCTTAATGTTTTGTAGGATACCTTAGATTAATTGAAATGCACTACTTCTACGAACATGATAAGAACAAACTAGTTGTTGCTCATCATGACGTAGTCTTGGAGAATAATGTTCTTAAGAAGAAGTAGTGGGAATAAGGTGAACATAAAAGAGTTTATGCTAAGAAGTACTCTTGTGGGAAACTTGCCACTTCATACATGGTGCTTAGTGGGAGCTGAGCGGAACTTCATTCGCAAGTCGTTGTGAAAGGAAGAAGTTCATGAGCACGCTCGCTACTAATGATGACTTAAACATCTCATGAGCTGATGATGTCTGAGAAACTCAATATATATGAGGATCAAGAACTTATTATACAAGTCGTTGTGAAATTAGTTCATGAATCTCGAGCACCAATCCTACAAAAGGTCAACGAAAGTGATTGTCTAACCGAAAGGTGCATAGACATCACGACTTCCTCGTACCTGGTATATGAGGATCCGTTGATAATTAAAGAATCGATGGGAATACCCGATTCCACAAGTATGGTTTAAATTTTAAACCCATGAGATCTTTAAGTGCAATCCATGTGTAACAACAAGGTATAGACCTTTGTTCATGTTCATGAAGGAGCAATCCGTCAAGAACTTTCAGATCTTTAAAGGAAAGATTGACATGGATAGTAAGTCGACTATGTACAAAGCACAGCTTCACGCTTGTAGCTATGTCCAAATCGATGAAGAGTTGACTATGTACAAAGCACGACTTCTCGTTTGTAGCTATGTATAAGTCAGTCAATAAAGATCATTCTAGCAATAGTTACATTTCATATATATTGATGTATGGAAAGGTACATCAAAACCGTCTTCATTGATTGAATGAAGAAAGATGTTGTGTATATGACACAAACCGAGATCTTAATTGATGTATTGCTAGAAACACATGCGTTTTCAAAGATCTATTAATTGATCGAAGCGAGCACTGTGGAATAAATATTTTGACAAGGAAGTCAAGGAGTTGACCTTCGTCAAAAGTATCTTGTATAGACAAGATATTCAGTGGGAGCATAATTGTGTTATTTACATTGTACAAGATAACTAGATATTAATTGGGAAATAACGTTAATTAAATGAATATTGTCACGATCTCATTGAAGAATAATTTCTTGGGCAAGATCACCGAAATCCTAGAAAACATAATTTATGGAGATAGATTATGATGGATGTTTGAGCAAATGTGCATATAATGATGAAGTATTCTAGAAACATGAAAGGTAGACTCCAATAAAGGATGTCAAACCACGTCATGTGGCATATAACTTGAGTTTGACTCGGTTTATTGCAACTCAATTCGAGAAAAGTGCATGAAACAGTTCAAGCATTTTTTTCGTTATGAATTTCATTATGTACGCCATTTATGCACATGCCCCAATGTGTTGTATTCAAGGAATGTGACAAGCAGTTGTCAAGTGGATACAAGAAAAATATGTTTGGACAATAATCAAATGATATTCTCGAGTATCTTATGAGAAAGAGAAATATGTTTTCATCTGTTGTGATGAAAAAGAGCTCGTGTAAGTTGTTACATTGATGCTTTTTTTTAGAAAGATTGATATAATCACAATTGAGCTATATGTTTTGCTTAAAGGTGGTGTTGTAAGTTTAGAAGGTGTTCTAAATGGGATATTACAACCGTTTTCGTCACCAAAGTAAAATACATAGCAACTTGTGAAGCAACGAAATAGGATAGTTTGGATCAAGAAGTTCTCAGTCAAGCTAATATGGTTCTGTGCATCTCAAACCATAGCTTAGTCTTGAAGAATCCAATATTTAATTGGTGATCTAACTATGATCTATGACAGTATCACTTGATCTCATATGATGATGATCAAGAACATGTATATAAAAGTATATATATGTACAGGTTCAAACAAAAGTGGATAGGTTCGCGAACACAGCAAACACTCTAACATAACCTCTACCTTAAGCAGTATACGAGATGCTATTGAGCATCCATACGTAATGGACGTATGAGTAACTGGCTTTAAGCGTATTATTTCTTTTGAGGTTCGAGACATGTATATATATAGATATATGGCATCGTTCTCAGTTCTTCACTGGCTAGAAGTCACTACTGATTGACTCTAGGCCAAGTGGGAGATTGTTAGAGATATGTCCTAGATGCCAATCAGTTGGTGACTATTATATTAGTTTATGTTATTGATGATGATTGATCATTTGTTCCTAGAGATTATTATTGACAGATCATTCAGGTCGAGGATCTGAATTGTAGATCTCTGTAGATCATTCGTTAGAACGACAATAATATCTCTAAAGAGTCCATAGTCTTGATAATTAACAAGGAACATTAATTATCATATAAGACTAGTATGTAAGTTAAGTGATGATTAAATTCTGCAAATTATGGGTAAGGAGTTACCAACTTAATTGCATATGTGTATGTTACTGGAACATAGCACAGGACATGATCAATGAAATAAATATATGGATTGTGTTACGTGTCATTATTTCTTTCATAAGTGTTTGATTCTGAGTTTGAGATGGTTCAGTTTCTCCACATGAGGATAGGTTCAATAAATATCGTCTAACGTTGATTCCTGATAAAGGCTGCTATACGGACTTTATTTATGTTCTCTTGAATTGTGCGG
>JAMFTS010001206.1:0-2500 GCA_028095005.1 Rhynchospora pubera
GAATAGAAATAAACGAATCGGAGTTTGAAGAAGAGCATGAAGCCGTGAACCCGCAGAAGATAGAGAACGATTTCTTCAATGAAAATCAAATAGAAATAGACATAGTCCGGTCTCCTAGAATATTTCGCTATATATTTGATAATCTCGAAATTGAGATATCAAAAAGCTTATAAAATCGGGACTTCCTTATTGGCCGAGTCATTTCAGGGCAACTGGCCTTTTTATCTTGAGGAAGATCAGCTTCAAGAGGAGGAGCTTCAAGAGAATGATTCGGAGTTCTCGGAGAATGAAACAATTCAGCACCAGAAACAAGACAGATTTTCAAAAGAACAAAGCTTTTTTATAATAAACCGATTTATTTGGGAACCTTCGGAGCCATTCTTTCTCGTAGTCATATACCTGTACTTTTGGCTTTCACCTCGAGAATTTTTTTCAGATGATCATTTAGATGAGAAGAGTCCTGACCTAAATAAGCATCCTTCTTCATATATAGAAGAAGACAGTTGGTTCCATAAGGGAGAAAAGTACTACGAATTGTTGGGGGCGTCGTCAGAGATGGCAAAGAAGACTTAGAATCAATAGTTCCTTATCTAAAGGATCTTTCTCCTCTCATATTCTGTTCGAGAGTTATCAGTATTTAGCGAATCTGTTCCTATCTAACGAAAGGCTATTGGATCAAATGACCAAAATATTGTTGAGAAAGAGATGGCTTCTCCCGGAGGAAATGAACCATTTGATTTGTGGAACAGGAGAAAGATTTCCCATTCCTTATCCGTAAAGATATGTAGCCATGAAAAAGGGAAAAGGCCTAGCGTGGAAGAGGATTGGCCGGGTGGTTGGTAGAGTCGTGGAAACACTTGTTTATTCGATATTTTGGACCTTAGTTCATACAAGCATAAATTTCAATCTTAGATCAAAGCACTATGTACGGATGATATAAACTGCCTAAACAAGAATTCCTTTCTTGTTTAGGCGAACAACCAGAGTAGAAAAACAGAGTAGAAAAACGGATTCATTCGGATCGACATGAGGGTCCAACTCCATTGGATTGCCAGAATCCATCTTGTATATTTGAAGCAGGTTGACCCCCGTGCTTCTCTCATGGTACAACCCTCTTCCTGCTGAGCTGAGCCCCTATCTCCTCGGCCCACAGAGGAAAAATGTAAGGCTGGTGCTCAAAATTCATTACGGAAGAAAGGACTCACAGAGCCAGGATCACTAGGGGGATCACTAACTTCTACTAAAACGAATACTAATATAATAGAAAAGAACTCTTTTTTCTGTATACTTTCCCGGTTCCATTGCTACCGCGGGCTTTACGCAATCGATCGGATCGTATAGATATCCTTCAACACAACATAGGTCATCGAAAGGATCTCGGACAACTCACCAAAGCACGAAAGCCAGAATCTTTCCGAAAGTTGATTCCTATTTCAAGAGTGCATAACCGCATGGATAAGCTTACACTAACCCGTCAATTTTGGATTCAATTGGGATTTTCCTTGGGAGGTATCCGGAAGAAATTGGAATGGAATAATATAGATTCATACAGAAGAAAAGGTTCTCTATGATTCAAGGGTATACCTATGGGATAGAATAAGAAAAATCGAAATGAAATGAAAGAATCCAGGAAAAAAAGGAAATCGAAAAAGGAAATAGAACAAACAAATAAGTAGGAAGATCGAAGAGCTCTCAAAATGACAAAATTGAAACTCAAAAAGGATCCTTCTTTCTAATTCTCTAAGGATGAGAGGCAAAGGGATTTCTATCGAGAAAGAGTTCTTGTTCTTATTTAGATAGAAGATCGTGATTTGATCCGCATATGTTTCGTAAAAGAGAAATCTTTTCCTTTGATCATAAATGAAAAGTCTTCAATTGGAATATGAAAACGTGACTGAATTGGTCTTAGTTACTCTTCGAAACGGAGTGGAAGAAGGGAAGAAATTCTCGAACGAAGAAAAGGATCCAATTACTTCGAAAGAATTGAACGAGGAGCTGTATGAGGTCAAAATCTCATGTACGGTTCTGTAGAGTGACAGTAAGGGTAACTTATCTGTCAACTTTCCACTATCAACCCCAAAAAACCAAACTCTGCCTTACGTAAAGTTGCCAGAGTACGATTAACCTCTAAATTTGAAATCACTGCTTATATACCAGGTATTGGCCATAATTTACAAGAACATTCTATAGTATTAGTAAGAGGAGGAAGGGTGAAGGATTTACCCGGTGTGAAATATCACATTGTTCGAGGAACCCGAGATGCTCTCGGAGTAAAGGGTCGTCAACAAGGGCGTTCTAGTGCGTTGTAGATTCTTATCCAAGACTTGTATCATTTGATGATGCCATGTGAATCGCTAGAAACATGTAAAGTGTATGGCTAACCCAATAACGAAAGTTTCGTAAGGGGACTGGAGCAGGCTATCATGAGACAAAAGATCTTCTTTCTAAAGAGATTCGATTCGGAACTATTAGATGTCCAGGGTCCAATATGAAATCATTT
>JAMFTS010001206.1:17500-27193 GCA_028095005.1 Rhynchospora pubera
TTTTTGGAAATCAGTGAAGAAATATTACCTAATTTTCTAATAAACAACCAATATCTTAAAAATCGAAGAGAAATGAAATGATAATTCGCATTGTACAAACTTTTTGTAGTAAAACTACAAAATCGGTCGTCGTATTCGGACTTTATTTTGGATTTTTAAGCGCATTCTCGATAGGACCCTCTTTTTTCTTTCTTATTAAAACTCGTGTTATGGAAGAAGGGAGCGAGAGGAATGTTGCGTCGACAACTGGTTTTCTTGTCGGGCAACTTATAATGCTCGTATCAGTTTATTATTTCCCTCTGCATCTAGCATTGAGTCAGGCTCATACAATAACTATGCTAGTTGCTTTATATGTTTTGTTTCATTTCGCATCGTATAATGACGAGGACTTTTTGGATTATGAATATGGACTAACTACCCGAAATTCCATACGTAATTTCGGTATTCAATGTGTATTCCTGAGTAATGTGATTTTTCAATTATTAAATCATTTTGTTTTACCAAGCGCAACGTTGGCTAGATTAGCCAACATTTATATGTTTCGATGTAACAACAAAATGTTGTTCATCATAAGCAGTTTTGGTGCTTGGTTCATTGCTCAAATTTTCTTCATAAAATGGCTTGGATTGGTATTATTCTGGGTACGGCAAACTTATTTTTATTTTTATAAATCAACGAACTACAAGGGTCTTGTGTTGCATTGGAAGTACACTCTCATGGATTGGACATATATATCTTCTATGGAAGAAGTCTTCCGTATTTTCTCTTTTGTCATCTGTATCTTCTATTTAGGTAGCGTTCCATATCCTTTGGTCAATCAGAAACGGAGAAACAAAAAAGCCGAAACACTAGAAAAAATAAAGCAGATGAAAGAGCAAAATCAAGAAAGGCAGGAAAAAAGAAATGGAAAAACAAGTTCCAAAACGAAGAATACTCAATTAGTTAGAAATCAAGAAGAGCAGGAAAAGACTAAATTCGCGTTTACAAGAATATTAGTTACTAATCTTTTTGATTCTAGACGATGGAATCGTCCATTACGATATATCCAAAACCAAAAAAATCGATTGTACGAGCGTGCTGTACAAGACATTCCTGTACAAAATGAAATGGGGCAATATTATATTTGGTACATGTCTAAGTGATGGGAAGAAAAGAATATCTTTTACATATAGACATGGTTTCAAGGAGTATTTGGACACGCTAGTAAAACAACTAGCTTTAATCAATTCTTTTTGGTTTTCGGATCCGAAAACAAAGAAATTAAGAATAGTAAATGCATTAAGAAAATTATCTGAATTAAAAAGATTAAAAAAATTCTCTAAATCTAAGAAATATTTATATTATAAATGGATTTATAGAAATGAAAAAAAAAAGTACAACTTAATCAATGAATTAAGAAGTCGAATCAAAGTTCTAGAAGAGAAAGAGGGATTTCTTGCTCTAGATATCCTCGAAAAAAGAGCCAGATTATGTAATGATGAAAATGAAGAACTATGCTTTTCTAAACGGAAGGATCCCCTTTTGAAGGGATCAAATCGTAGGATATCAGAAAGAGCGCCTCTGAAACACATAGGAAATCCATTTACTATAGCTGATCTGACACAACAAATGAAAAAATTCGAAAAAAAAAAAAGAGAAGATCACGAAGACAGTCATAAAAAAACTATATGAAAAATTGAAATCTAAAAAGGCGCTTATTAATCCCGTAATCCAACTATTTCCATCATTGAGTGCAGTCCTTATGGATGCCCACGATCACTTACGTTGGATGGAACGAGTACACCGCAGTCCACAAACCCTGTTGTACACAATAATTGTGGCTGATCCAACTACTAAAAAAGTTCTAAAAAAGCCAAAAAAGGGAAGGAACTTTTTTAATTTTTTTCAAAAAGATTTCCAGGAAATCAAGAAAGATCTTCCTCGATTGCTAAGTGGCTTTATGGACGACCTGCAAGTGAGGGAAGAACGGCCAGAAAAAGAAGACAGTGAAGCTCAGGAAAAATATGGGGAAGAAGGGGAAAAACAAAAAAAGACGAGGAAAGGGAAAGGGAAAAACAAGTATTCGCGCAAATTTATTTTGCGCAAATTCAGAGACATTCTCCTTTATGTAATGGATGATAGTGATGTGGCTCTGCAGGGGAAGAAGAAATCCGATGAGCAGAAGGAAGAAGATGAGAAGAAGGAATCCAATGAGAAGAAGGAAGAAGATGAGAAGAAGGAATCCAATGAGAAGAAGGAAGAAGATGAGAAGAAGAAATCTGATGAGAAGAAGAAATCAGATGAGCAGAAGGAAGAAGATGAGGAGGACGAATGGCCGCAATCAAGAAATATAGTTTTGGTACATTACTCGCAAGTACCGGATTATTATCGAGGTGCAATCAAAGGAAGCATGCGTGGTCTAAAACGTAAAACAGTTATTTGGGACTTGTATCAACCACATCCACATTCCCCGCTTTTTTTTGATCGAGTAGAAAACAAGCTTTTTTCTTTTTTTCGAAAAATCTTTTTTTTTGTTTTTGGTATCTTTTTGAAAATCTTTTCAAAGATTTTTTTCATTCTTAGGAATTCGGTGGGGAGAAAACAAGAACGGAAAATCTTGCAAGAGGAAAAGATAAAGGAAATCGATTTGGTAGAGAAAAGGAAAAACAGCAAGATGAGAAGAAAAGAGAGCGAAGAAGAACGACGTCGATCCATAGCAGAAACTTGGGATGCAGATGAGTTCACTCAACAAATGAGAGGTTTGCTTTTATTAACCCACTCTTTTCTTAGAAAAAAAATTGTATTACCTTCTTTGATAATAGCTAAAAATCTTGGCCGGATGGTTTTATTCCAATCATCCGAATGGGATGAGGATTTCAAGGAATGGGAGAAAGAAATGCATGTTAAATGTATTTATAATGGTGTTGCATTATCAGAAACAGAATTTCCCATGAATGGTTAAATGATGGTATTCAGATCAAGATTCTATTTCCTTTTCGTTTGAAACCTTGGCGAAGTAGAAAAGAAAAAGTAAGAAAATCAACTTTTTTAACAGTTTTTGGAAGAGAAACACGCGTACCTTTTGGGTCTCCCCAAAGGCAACGTTCCTTTTTTCAACCCATTTTTAAAGAACTTTTAAAAAAAATGAGAGAAGTGAAAAAGAAATCTTTTCTACTTTTCGAAGTTTTCGAAGGAAAAAAAAGAAAAGTATATGAACCGACTGAAAATGGAAAAGATTCCAAAATCAATAAGAATATTATTCATGAACCCACCATTGAAATCCCATCCATGAATTTGACAATTGAGTCAGTAATAGAAATACAAATGCAAAATTGGTCTGATGGAAACAATCAGAATCAGAATGAAATAGAACAAATCACAAAAGAAAAGAACAAAATACTTCTCATTTGTGATGATAAAAGACCGGAATCACAGAAACCTATTTGGAAGATATTTCAAAGAAATACTATTCGATTAATACGCAAATCAGGTTATTTCTCAAATATTTCATTGAAAAAACATCCATAAATATCAGGCTATGGATGATTAACAACCTTCCTAGGACTAGGAAAAATTCGCAACTTTTCTTTGAATCAATAAAAAAAAAAATGAAGAAATTCATTTACAAGAATAAAACAAATCAAAAAGGGAAGAAGGAAAGAGATCAAAATACAATGAACTTTTTTTGGACTCAAAAAAGAATCATTCAAAATGGATTATGACTTATCTTCCTTGTCCCAAGAATATGTATTTACAAATTATCACAAAGCCCATTCCTTAACAAATATCACTTTAGTTCTTTACTTCAATATAAGGAAAAGGAAACCTATCCTTTTATTAAGGATCAAATGAAAGATTATTATCGAGGGATATTTAATTCCAAATCAAGTCATAAGAAAATGACTAAGAGTCAATTGTGGAAAAACTGGTTAAGGGGTCATTATCAATACAATTTATCTCAGACCAAATGGTCCCATTAGAACCGCAAGAATGGCGAAATCGAATGAATCAACATTGTATGATTCCAAATAAAGACTCAATGCCATTTGATTCCTATGGATTTGATTCATTCCTTAGTCTAAAAGAAAAATTAAAAAAAAACTACAGATATGATCTTTTAGCAAATATATATATGAACTATGGGGATAAAGATAAAAAGAACTTATCTATTTCTCGATTTGTCAGTCTAGCTATTAGTGATCATCTAGAAGATTTAGAAAGTTTTTCTTATCCATGGAAAAATCAAGATAGAAAATATTTTGATTGTCGAATTCTCCTTACAAAAAAGAGCGATATAGATACCTATACTAATAACAATAAACTGTGGGTCAATCCACTGATAGGTGGTTATCAAAATACTAAGACTGAAGAAGAAAGAATCCAAAACAATTTGACCAAAAAAATATATGGTCCAAAAAGAAGATTCGGATCAAAAAAAAGATCAAAAAAAAGATCAAAAAAAAGATCAAAAAAAAGATCAAAAAGAAGGTAAAAAGAAGATCAAAAAGAAGGTAAAAAAGAAGGTAAAAAAAAAGATTCGGATCAAAAAGAAGGTAAAAAAGAAGATTCGGATCAAAAAGAAGATCAAGAAGAAGATTCAGATCAAGAAGAAGATTCGGATCAAAAAAAAAATCAAAAAGAAGATTTTTTGGATTGGAAGAAAATGAATAAAGAATGGAAAAAAAGGAATGAAGAAACGGTTTTTGGATTCCATATAGGATCTCATTGGTTCTTCCCAGAATTGGTACTACTTTTAAATGAATATAAAAAGAAACCATGGATTACGCCAATCAAATTCCTTCTTTTGATTTGGATCCTCGTAAAGATCCAAAAAATAAAGATCCAAAAAATAAAGATCCAAAAAATAAAGATCCAAAAAATAAAGATCCAAAAGACGGCAAAAAAACGGAAGAC
Source organism: Rhynchospora pubera (assembly GCA_028095005.1). NCBI lineage: Eukaryota > Viridiplantae > Streptophyta > Magnoliopsida > Poales > Cyperaceae > Rhynchospora > Rhynchospora pubera. Next base: position 22,394 of record JAMFTS010001206.1, read on the forward strand.
GAAGCTATGCAGGAAGCTATTAACGCGGGAAAAATTTTTAATGTCAAAAAAACAAATAAGTCAGAACAAGATTTTATAGTACAAGTGCGTTATGAACCAGAACCGGGAAGTGAAGAAAAAAAGAAAAAGAAGATAATCAGAGGATTAAATGACATGCAAGAATTTGATTTCTTGATCAAAAAATCTTTCCTTTACCAATTAAGATTGGATACCCCCGAAACCAAGAAAAAAATAAAAAGTGGGATAGACGAGAGCTATCACCTGCTTAGACTGTTCAAAGACTATCTGCAAAAAAAGGAAAAGGGGGATTCCTATACCTCGTAGAAGAGATCCACAACAAGTAAGTACCAAATTGATCGAGAAAGGCGAGATAGATTTGGAACTAATGGAAATGTTAACAGAGAAAAGTGACAGTGTCCCCTCTTTGTTAGAAAATCAATATCTGAAATTCGACGAATTTCGTCTATGTCAGAAAATAGACGGGAAATCCATTTTATATCAAATGATAAGTATCAATATCTCATTGTTCAATGAAAATGAGCATCAAAGTCAGGACTCCCTTCGTCTGAAGATATTCTATCTTCTAGGCGTTGTCGAGAATTGCGAATTTTAAGTTCTTTCAATTACCCTAATTGGAATGTTAGGGATAGAAAGCGATCCGATGGAAAGAAAAAAAAAAAAAAAAGAAAACAAAAAAAAAACTCTAGCCAATTATTCAATGTTTTCAATGAGAAGGAACTAAATACAGATCCCAATGAATTCGTGAAATGCAAATCTTTTCTTTGGCCAAATTTCCGATTCGAAGATTTATTATGTATGAATCGCTATTGGTTTAATACCAATAATGGAAGTCGTTTCAGTATGTTAAGGATACGTATGTATCCAAAATCTAGAATTCGAAAATAGTGTATTTCCTATACCAACATAGGAATCAAGAAATTAGCAGAGTTCTTCAAATTGTCGTTAAAGACATTTTTCCTTAATACAGAAATGGATTATCTCCTGCTATCCAAATCAAATCTTCCATTTGATTTGGATAGAATAACAAAGTAGTATATGAATAAATCCAAAACTAGATTCAAATAACTGGCATAATCCTGATTTTTTGATTTTTCCTGATCGGAAAAATCATCCATGAAAAAGAAAAAAGATAGAAAAATTTTGTTATTTATGGTCCAAAATTCATCCACTCCCATTATTCCACAAGAAGAAAACAAAGGTTCTGTTGAATTTCAAGTATTCAGTTTCACCAATAAGATACAGAGGCTTACTTCCCATTTCGAATTGCACAAAAAAGATTTTGTATCGGAAAGGGCTCTACGAAAAATTCTGGGAAAACGCCGACGGTTGCTGGCTTATTTGTCAAAGAAAAATCAAGTACGTTATAATAAATTAATGGATCAATTGAATATTCGGGAACCACAAACTCGTTAATTTCATCGTTTGAATTTTTTGGAATTTAGTAGTATTCGATTTTTCATTTTGATGAGCCTCACTTGAGGAATTCATGGAATAATGAATTCAGGAAGAAAAGATATGACTGGAAAAGTTATGACTGTACCGGTTACAAGAAAAGATCTCATGATAGTCAATATGGGTCCTCACCACCCATCAATGCATGGTGTTCTTCGATTGATCCTTACTCTCGATGGTGAAGATGTTATTGATTGTGAACCCATATTGGGCTATTTACACAGAGGAATGGAAAAAATAGCGGAAAACCGAACAATTCTACAATATCTACCTTATGTAACACGGTGGGATTATTTAGCTACTATGTTCACAGAGGCAATAACGGTAAATGCACCAGAAAAATTGGAAAATGTTCAAAGTACCTCAAAGAGCTAGCTATATCAGAGTTATTATGCTGGAATTGAGCCGTATAGCTTCTCATTTGTTATGGCTTGGACCTTTTATGGCAGATATCGGTGCACAGACTCCTTTCTTTTATATTTTCAGAGAGAGAGAATTGATATACAATCTATTCGAAGCCGCCACAGGTATGCGAATGATGCATAATTATTTCCGTATCGGGGGGGTAGCTGCGGATCTACCTTATGGGTGGATAGAGAAATGTTTCGATTTCTGCGATTATTTCTTAACAGGAGTTGTTGAATATCAAAAACTTATTACACGGAATCCCATTTTTTTGGAACGAGTGGAAGGAGTGGGTATTATTGGTGGAGAAGAAGCAGTAAATTGGGGTTTATCCGGGCCAATGTTACGAGCTTCTGGAATCCAATGGGATCTTCGTAAAGTTGATAATTATGAGTGTAACAATGAATTCGATTGGGAAATCCAATGGCAAAAAGAAGGAGATTCATTAGCTCGTTATTTAGTACGAATCGGTGAAATGAAGGAATCCATAAAAATGATTCAACAGGCTCTAGAGGGAATTCCTGGAGGACCCTATGAGAATTTAGAAGTCCGACGCTTTGATAGAGCAAAGAATTCCGAATGGAATGATTTTGCATATCGATTTATAAGTAAAAAACCTTCACCGAATTTTGAATTGTCGAAACAAGAACTTTATGCCAGAGTGGAAGCCCCAAAGGGGGGAATTAGGGATTTATTTGATAGGAGATAATAGTGTTTTCCCCTGGAGATGGAAAATTCGTCCACCCGGTTTTATCAATTTGCAAATTCTTCCAGAGCTAGTTAAAAGAATGAAATTGGCTGATATCATGACGATATTAGGTAGTATAGATATCATTATGGAGAAGTTGATCGTTGAAATGATAATTGATACAACAGAAGTACAAACTATCAATTCTTTCTCTACATCGGGATTTTTCAAAGAGTCTATGGACTGATATGGATTATACCTATTTTGACCCTGATATTGGAAATCACGATAGGGGTACTCGTCATTGTTTGGTTAGAAAGAGAAATATCCGCAGCGATCCAACAGCGTATTGGGCCTGAATATGCTGGTCCGTTTGGGAATTCTTCAAGCTATAGCAGATGGGACGAAATTACTTTTGAAAGAGGACCTCCTCCCATCTCGAGGAGATATTCGTCTGTTTAGTGTCGGACCGTCTATAGCAGTCATATCAGTTCTACTAAGCTATTTAGTAATTCCTTTTGGGTATCGTCTTGTTTTAGCGGATCTCGGTATAGGTGTTTTTTTATGGATCGCCATTTCAAGTATTGCTCCTATTGGCCTTCTTATGTCAGGATATGGATCGAATAATAAATATTCCTTTTCAGGTGGTCTCCGAGCTGCTGCTCAATCAATTAGTTATGAAATACCATTAACTCTATGTGTATTATCAATATCTCTACGTGTGATTCGCTGGAATATGAACTTTTCTCTCTCTTTTCTTCTAGAAATCAAAGAAGAAAAAGAGGTTCAATGTATTGAATAGATATTCTCATTCATTTTTTGATTCAGCATTCGGGTTGATTAGTTAAACCAGATAGTTATATGAGTGAAACAAAACAACTTATCCATTTGTAGTAAGAAAAAAAAATCTCATTCCCTATGTACGTACAAGCATCCAGTTGAAGGAAACATAAGCAGGGATAAACAGTTTATCCAAGATTGCGATTTTTTGATTAGTCATCATATCTTGAAGCGGGTGCAAACAAAAGATCAACTGTATGGAGTTTCTACTACTGTCTTGTATGTATTACTATACCGGCGATCAATCAAAAGTCAGTGGACAGTTAGGAACACCAAGGTACACAAAGGATTAGTAATAGATATAATGGAAGGTATCAAAAAAAAAGGTTTTTCCACATAAAACGAATCATAATAAGGACTTGAAATTGGTAGAAATGATCAAGTAGTACTTCCCTACGATTCCGATCTAGAGTATGCTCCTATTCACTGATTCAAAAAATGACTATCAAGAACGAATTATCCTTTATTTTTTTTTGAAGTACCTCCCCTGAGACAGAAGAAGAGGAAAAAAGAAATGGAATGCCATATATGGAATGAATAATCAAGAAAAGATCTTTCTTGATTATTTCTTCCATATTGATTCATATACAATTCTTATCATGATTCATGAACGAATGCCTAATTCTTTATATTTATTCATTGATATAACGAGTATTTTATTGAAAGATTCAGTTATTACCGAACAAAGAGAGATTCTCATTATAAAGGATAAGATCAATTCGGAAGCAAGTTTTTGATTATTCTAGCAGACAGAATTCCATTGGTCTAATTTGGGACTCTCCGATGTATCTTTATTCTGTCTACCCCCAAAGAAAGATGCCGATAATACCGAACTAGTCCTTCCATTTTTTGTGGCCATAGAGGAGCCGTATGAAGCTGAGGTTTCATGTACGGTTTTGAAATAGCGATGAAAACTGTGATGTTATTATCGACTATGATTATCTAACAGTTCAAGTACAGTTGATATAGTTGAAGCACAGTCCAAATATGGTTTTTGGGGGTGGATCTGTGGCGTCAGCCTATAGGCTTTCTAGTTTTTCTCATTTCTTCTCTAGCCGAATGTGAGAGATTGCCCTTTGATTTACCAGAAGCAGAGGAGGAATTAGTAGCAGGTTATCAAACCGAATATTCGGGTATCAAATATGCTCTCTTTTATCTTGCTTCTTACCTAAATCTATTAGTTTCTTCGTTATTTGTCACAGTTCTTTACTTAGGTGGGTGGAATTTCTCCATTCCGTACATACCCATTCCTGAACTTTTCAGAATAAATCAAATGGCTGGAATTTTTGGAATGACAATTGATATCTTTATTACATTAGCTAAGGCTTATTTGTTTTCTCTTCATTTCTATCACAACAAGATGGACTTTACCTAGGATGAGAATAGACCAGTTA
>JAMFTS010005451.1:0-27193 GCA_028095005.1 Rhynchospora pubera
ACCCTTAACTCTATTATGTTTATTTAGTTGGTCTGGAAGATGTATTCACAAGAAAGGGGGTTTGTGCCTGTTGGGGTGAGACGCTTACCCTCCGAAGTGATAACTTTACAATGCTCTTTCCTGTTGGGAGAATCATCCCTGGGGAGAACCTTTTACTTGTTTGCACCCATCCTGGACACAGTGTGTTTGAGCAACCTTTTTGGTACCCATCGGACTGCAAGAACAAAAGAGGAAACAATTTCTCATGCTAATTTAGTCTCCACCTAGACTACTGATGTATCTACAAGAAGAACATGAATAGTTGTCTTACTGTCCAAAAGACAAACAACCGAGTGTTGTAGTCACCATATAGGTCATAGTTTACCTAATGCGGAAATAATTTAATTAATACAACTGAAAAAAAGGATGAAATAAGATAATTCAAAGAAATAAAGGTTCTTTGAGGTTAATATGGTAATATTTAAGCTTACTTCCCATCCAAACTGGATTGTGTTCAGATAATTCCGAGGACCCCCATCACCTTTGGTAAGTATGATTTCTGCTGAAGAGATTTGATCAGCTTTTATATCTGATATATTGTACACATCCATTAAAGCTTCTGCTCCGTAGTACCTCTTGTTTTTTTCATGTATCAGTGCCATGCTATACTAAAAGGTAAAATAAAAAGGATTTCATTAATTTATAAACAATAGTCTCTCTCCATCTTTGTCAATCAAACCTTTTTACTTTCCTTCGTTGCATAACATAGGCCGTAACATGGCACTGTCATGATAACTGTTACATTAATTTTTAAATATGCAGGGTTAATGGTGAAATCTAAAATGAAACATACTGGCAAATTCAATGTTAGAAATGCTTACAGGTTTCCATCATATGGAGCTGTGCTTTTAGTCATATAGACCGGAGCAATGTTTCTTGCTCTGAGCAGATCTTCTTTATTTGTGCGCATTATTGGAACTGTTCCTGCTGGACAACCTTTCACGGATTTAAGTTCAGGAGTTTCAAAAGTATTCCAAGATTCTTTCAGTGCCAGACTGGGGATTAACTGCTTGTACAAAACAAATTTGTATTGATCCCTTTTGAATTTGTTAGTGTAAAGTTTCAGCCGACTATTCATATATGAAGTAGTTTGATTGTTGCAATACACAGATTTCATCACATATGAATTGCATATTTTCATATGCACGTTGGTTATGCTATTTATTTCTATTCATTGCATTGGATATTCTCTCAATTTTAAGTGGTTCGTGCACTTTTACATAGAATAGAAATTCAATGAGTGAATTGTTGGAATATTTAATGTGGCCTATGATAATTAATGTGTGAGCCAAGTTCATCTAAGATAATTAACTAAAGGGTGCATCATAATTTGATGGAAATTCTGATGGACCAGATTCATTGTACTTGATCCCTTTAGTTGCCTCAGCATTAAATACTCTATAATCTGAAATTTTAAGGCACTCTTTCCCATAATTCTGCCATTAAGAAATTTCAGTAAAGAAAAGAGAAAAACACCATTGTTGACCATCATTATGGCTGAGGAAAACTCAAAGAAGATCAATACTAACGCTTCCGCTTAATGACTAACGATTTCTGCTCTTCAATTTGGATACGGAGCAGATGTGATAGAAGAGGAGTCGTGCATGGCTTGCAGGTTTCAACTTCATCCACTCAACACTCGATTTCGATTAGCGATGGCACGAGGTATTTTACGATTCCTGGTTAATTCCGCATTCTAGAATCGTTGTTGCACTTACAGTTGGTATCAGAGACAAGTTATACCGCTAGATTGCCTTTATTGAAATAGAATTTCATAACGGTTAAACAGAAATTCTGTTGTAAGTGTTGAGTGGATTGAGTTTTGTCTGATTTTCTTAATTATCTGAATTCGTGGATCATTATCTGAAGATCCGCTTATCCGATTTGAGTGAGGTTTTCGGAATTGGAAAGATCTCTGGGTCTACTTTCCAAAGAGACTAACATCTTGAAAATCAAGCGGGTGCACAGGGAGATAATCAATTCGCAATCACAAGAGGTCAGAATGTCAGGGTTCTGAAATTTCTGACCTTTAAGTAATACGGGACATTTTTCTCTTAATTGGTAATTCGGATTTGCATGAAATTTTACTGGGATGTAGATATTTCATATATCTTTCCATAGAATATAAATTTGTAAAATTCCAATAAAGTATCAGTGAGAAATGCTGTCTGCAAGTTAAGTCTGTCTGACAGTTTGTCGATTTTTCGTCTGGGATAGTATGTATTTCGAGGGCTATACCTTTTGATCTATAAACTTATTTTTGATGAAACTTATGTCACTGGAAAGATTTTTGAATCTAGTTTCCAGGATGATCAAGAACACAGAAAACGGATCATTATAGAGAAAGTTATCGTCAGATTACCAGAGAGTGTTCGGGCTGTCTGAAAGTTTTTGGATGAACTCTGGTCGCACCTTTTCGTGTAGGACGACCCGTCCTGGGTTTGGAACGACCTGTTCCAACAAAGTGTGGTCCAGAAATAATTTTTATGACAAAATTAAGGTACAATCAGACATATTATGGTTCTCACTTTTCAATTGAACCTTGTAGATTACTTAATTATTATGTAAATCTATAGAATAGTCACAATTTGTTCAGAATACTGAATTTGTATATAGATGGTTGGCATCTTTATTGAAGGTTGGTTAGTCAATAGTGATATGCTTGAATATACTGTAGTTGTAAAGTTATGCATATGAATAATTTAAACCATACTAAGTTACTTTTAATAATTTGGTCATTATCAATTTTAATAACTTTAATTATAATTATCATTTTATTAAAAGAAAGTGTGTGATATTTTATTTATATATATCACAATAAAGCTTTACATTTAATAAATTATGATTGTCAATTTTAACAATTTTAATTGTCATTGTAGTTTATTAAGTGGAATTTTATTATTATTAATTCAATTTGTTTCTGCCCAACGGTGATGCAAATTGATTTCATGGAACAACTATTTTGTCAAAATTGAAATTTTTAAATATTAATTTCAGTTTAATTAAGTATCATTCCTCATAGTTGTTTATTTATATTATTATGTTATTTGTGATATATTAGTTTATGTATCACTATAATGTATATATTTAATAAATATTAAGGATGTCAATTTGAACAACTTTAATTGACATCATAGTTTATTAATAGAATTATCTCATTATCTTCAATTTATTTTCTGCCCAACGGTGATATAAATTGAAAATGTTAAGAGCTTTATGTTAAAACTGAAATATTATTTGGCGTTTTTATTATTCATTTCAGTTTAATTTTATTATGCTATGTGAATATTAGTTGACTATTAATCACTTTATATTTCCTGAATTTTACAGCATTGAATAAAACTAATTATTCCAACTTGAAAAGAACCAATTGAGATTTGTCTTGGTATTTTGAAATTAAACCAGACATTATGAAAAGATTCTGCTGCAATTATCAATAAAGGAAGCGATGATGAAATACTAATTTTTTCTTAATTATATCTCAAATTTGATGAGGTCAAGTTTGGATTTAAAGAAAATATTATAAATCAATGTATATATCTCAGGGTTAGTGGGAGTAATTTATCATTCTCATTTTGTACGTGGTTGATATTTTATTAGTCAATAAGAAATTCACATTAGGTTATTTATCTGTGCTTGTATATATAATGATTAATTTTATGGAAGAATGCTGAGCAGTTTATAATGTCATCTTTCACTATGCAAGCAGAATTTTTTGTGGCATATTGTAAGGTCACTTATCTTATTTTTGTAATAACGGCGACTGCTATTTTGTGTTTTAATAACAACAAATTAAGTAACATGTCTAATGGATTGACATTAAATATCTTGTTGTTAAATACAAAGTCAAAGATATGACTATACAAATACAACATATTAATTTGAGAGTTATGCTAAATGATTATCTCACTAAAGTATTACCACCCATTTTTGCCGGCATGGGTTTGGTCGCTAAATTTTGATTTTGTTGTATTGAATTATGTATTAAGTTATAATGTGAAGCTTCAAATTATGAGTTTGACTTTGAATTATGAAATTTGCTTATTTCTTATGTTGCGCATTATGTTTAATTTAAGCAAATTTACTTAAGTGGATCGAATTAATTATATTAATCATTTGTTAGAAATAATACCAATGCTATAATTAGTGGGGGTCAAATAACATTAATAGTTATTTTGATTTTATTAGTTTAGTTTGGTATTTCTAACTGAACAAGGTTTAAGATGTTGGCCAATTTTGAATTTGTGCTTAATTATGATGTTTTCAGCATAGGCCAAGTGGGAGAATGTTGGAATATTTAATGTGGCCTATGATAATTAATGTGTGAGCCAAGTTCATCTAAGATAATTAACTAAAGGGTGCATCATAATTTGATGGAAATTCTGATGGACCAGATTCATTGTACTTGATCCCTTTAGTTGCCTCAGCATTAAATACTCTATAATCTGAAATTTTAAGGCACTCTTTCCCATAATTCTGCCATTAAGAAATTTCAGTAAAGAAAAGAGAAAAACGTCATTGTTGACCATCATTATGGCTGAGGAAAACTTAAAGAAGATCAATACTAACGCTTCCGCTTAATGACTAACGATTTCTGCTCTTCAATTTGGATACGGAGCAGATGTGATAGAAGAGGAGTCGTGCATGGCTTGCAGGTTTCAACTTCATCCACTCAACACTCGATTTCGATTAGCGATGACACGAGGTATTTTACGATTCCTGGTTAATTCCGCATTCTAGAATCGTTGTTGCTCTTACATGAATAACATGTTTTACCTGAAAAATGTGATGTTTTAGCAAAGGATGATCAAATGCAGGTTGCTTTCGGATTTCAACACAATCGAAGAGGCCTCTGCCTTCAGTCTACATCATGACAATGTAAACAAAAAATGATCATAGATCCAAGATAGTGGAATTTCATGTAAAATTGACGATTTTAATTGTAGTGAATTTAAAAGATATATTACCTTGAAAGAAGTGACATATGGCTTATTGAGCATTCTCACTCGTTTCTCTATTCCGATGTCTTTTTTGCCAAGTTCACCTCCAACTCCAATACTTGCATTCATTTCAAGGACTAAGAATATAACGAGTATCACACTTGTTTTCATGACACTTCCCTTCTCTCCCATTGTGATTCCTCTGGATATTGGGATTTATGATTAATCATTTATCCTCAATCACTAAGATGTATATATACTACATAGGGAGCATTTCCGAGACCAAATCACCAAATGACCTGGATATTCAATCCCACTTTTTTGGAACAAAATGACGAAACGCCTATCTGTTAAAACCATTCACAAGAGGAAACTAATTAGTTTCCAGCCCATTGCAATGAAGGCAGGATGGTACAAAGATATTTTTCCATCCTTTTCCCGGCGCATTGATGTTTGAAAAATTTGTTCTAATCACATTTGTATGGCAAGGTCGGAAAATTGGACATATTTATACAAATACGCATGAAAAAATAATTAAATTGAACCCAATTTGATAAGTAACACATTAAAATAAAAAGAACCATAACTATGTTGATGTAATTACAATTGGTTCTTTTATTTACTGATTGTATGATATTCTAAAAGACTCACAAAAATAGTGTACTAAATGTTTGTGCGTCCAATAACAATTAGCGTGTTTATGCAGGATTCGGTAACTTTAGTTTTAACTAAATCGGCTGTTCGGTTGATTTTGTTTGGTTCAGTTTTAAAAATTGTACATGTGAGTTTTTATTCATAGTTCCATTTTGATTATTACTTACTGTAAAACAAAATATAAGTAAATCTTTTGTTCATATTGTTAATACATGTATTTACTTTTATAAATTAAAATTTTATATTCATTCGGTTTTAAATAACTACTGTTTGATTTATAATACATTAATGTAATTATTTAAACAGCTTAAGTTATGTTAATACAAAATAATAAAATATTGTTTGGCCTAATCAAACTGAATGAATAACCATTTTCAAACAAACATTGGAAAGGTTACTGTGATTAACAGTACAACCCGTCTTTTTTTTTTTTTATTATAGTTAGGCAGCGTAGCTGCCAGACGTAATTAACATAACAACCTTCATTCGCCTTAATCTTCTTTGAATGTAAACTATATTGAATTTTCTTTGTTTTTTTAGGAAAATTTATTCTACGCCTTTCATTTATTCTCAGTTGCCATATCTTTTCCATGAAAAAGTCTTCATTATTTAACCAATTTCTTCTACAGTATATCTAATTTTTTTGTTGTTATGATTCATATGACTAGATACATATAATACATTGAATTTTTTGAGATTGAGTATGAAATGAGCAATAAAAGTATCATTTTATCATTCACTATAACTTTAACTAGTAAGATCATGTAACAAAATAAATAATAATATTAATAATACTAGGATTTGGTCTGAGACAGAGGTTTAGTTATAGAAGTATGTTATCATGTTTATAAATTGCTACTGAATATGTGTTATTTATTAAAGAAGAGAGAAAACAAGCTTCTATTTCATACCCCTAAATATGTATGGGTGCGTTTGGATAGGTGTGGGAAGAAGGGAAGAAGGGAAGAAGTGGGAAGAAGTATTGGGAAGTGTGTAACTTTGTGAAGAATTTGAATTGTTTATAATTTTTTATTGGCCTTCTTCCTTCTTCCTTCTTCCAACCCCATCCAAACAAAGGCTATATTTAGGGGTATGACATAGAAGCTTGTTTTCTCTCTTTAATAAAAAGAAAAATGATTACTAGATCAGCAGGACGATAGATGAATTTGGTTAGGCATCGTCAAGTTGTATTTGGAATTTAGGAGAGGAAAAGGAAGTGAAATGCAAAAAAAAAAGAAAAAAAAAAGAAAAAGAAAATTGGAGAATATTTGCTCTTTTATTTGCATGTTTGTTTATTTACTTGATTCTTATGGCCGAATGATGATCAATCACAAAAATAAAATAAACTACTGCCATCAGACATTTCCTCCTGGGCCACCAAATGAAAAAATATATCCATTATTCCCTCCTTGATTCTCAGGCTGACCGATACCATAAAGGTGAGGATTAGAATTAAATGTTTCAACACTACTGTCAGCTGGAGGATGAAATATTCCATTTCCACTCATATAAGCCACCTGCTTGAACTCGCAAGCACCACCAAAAGCATTTGGTCGGATGCCACTTCCCATTGGTGGGGCAATTTTTTCATTAGAAGGCGAGTAAACAATTCCTCCCAACTCAATTTTATCGCTATCTGCTAGGTTGTTGAATATTTCATGTGGAAAGTATCCCATCAACTCATCATTAATGCCATTCATGGATATAGCTATCCACCAATCTAATCTAGCAGGATCCTGGATATATAGAAAAACCAAAATGTTTATTAATTTGTATTATCAATTATATAGCTACTATCAATGAGTAATATTTGCATTTGGGATTGAAGCCAGTTAGATTCAATTAGGCTGAGAATTATTAGATCCTCGAGGAGGTGCTTGCTAGTTCATTAAAGCTGTATTAGACATTAAACAGGATATCTCCATTAAAGGCCTTGTGAAAGTTATAGCATGGTATCATTAATCAGATATTTAGAAGACTGGGTTCTTGATTTCTTTAGCTATGGTCTAATTAGGATTGCTCTTAGCCACTGCCTATATAAGGAGAGGCATACCATATTACCATTACCATTGTATTCATTGATTCAGTTTTAAATAATATATTCTATTGCTCTTCTATATTGCACCTAATCTCTTTCACCCTCTCTTCACTGGTACATGTTTACCAGTACATTAAACTACAATAGGTTGTTAACTTTTAAGCTGTATTATGTTTATCAAGTTGGTCAGGAAGATGTGTTCACAACTATGTTGCACGGGTGTAGGAGTGGGTGCAGGTATCCTACCCTATCAGATACAATACAGTGCGGGTGTGGTTGATAAGTCATTTCTCAAAAAGAATAGACATGACAGATATATAAAATAATAAAAAGGAAAAATTAGATTTGTGCCACTGGTAAAACTTGTTAATTAGAGAAATGCCATTGTTAAATTGATAATTAGATATTTGCCAATATAAAATTGTTAAAACTAGTTTTATGCCATTATTTTCTCTAAAAATGTAACAAATTATAAATATGCCACTCTCAAATCTACCATTATTTTGAAATATTCCCAAACTATCCTCCTTACGTTGTACCAAAAAGGAAGATAAACTAGAAGGAAAATTAAATTTAAAATCAGACTAATTATGGAAACAAATATCTATAAAAATTGATAAATTTAAAATCAGATTTCGTGGGCCGAAGCGTATATAAGTATATGTACATAATATATATAAAGTACTAATTTCGTTCTTACTGTGAACATGTTATCAATGCACATTATTTGGTTTTTTTTTGGGTCTTGTTATCAAATTTTATTCGGTAGGAAAAATGATTTATAAACCAAAAATCATATATATATTTATATATTATTTTGTTTTGCCAAAAAAAAATGTTTATGTCATTGTTTTAATGTACTAGTGGCATAAAACTAATTTTTATATTTTTACAGTGGCATAAAACTCATTTTGATTATTTGTCATGGCATAAAACTAATTTATTATTTAGTGATGGCATTTTTCTAATTTTAAATTTATGTAGTGGCATATTTAAAAGGGTAAAATTGTCATATTAATAGGTCAATGGCATAAAACTAATTTTTACTATTTTGTAGTGGCATAAAAATAATTTGTTATTTAGTGATGGCATTTTTCTAATTTCAATTTTTCGCAGTGGCATAAACCTAATTAACCCTAATAAAAATTATATATTTTTACAATTTATATATTTTTTTTAAAAATATAGCCTTGTATTTTATATATTTTGTAATTTTTAACTAACTTGTATGGTAAATAATTCATACCATTAAAAACAAGTTATCATAATTTTTATATAATATTTAGACTAAAAAACTTTCAAAGTGAATTTGGGAGGTTTAGACATCGTTTTTTTTTTATCCCGAAAATGATTGTTACAAAGTGAACCCTTGTAATCCGTGTAGATCTCGTCGTGAGCTTTTCGGATTGCAGTGATACGTAGTGATACGTCTAAAACACATTCTTATCAAAAGTTTTAGCAGTTTGAAGTTTTGATATTCAAAAAGTATCCGAGCCATATTTTAACTGTATCCCAGCTATATCCAAGACGTATCCTGACTGAATTTATTAATTCCAGAGCTTTTCTATTTTGAATATTCAAATAATTTTTGTGGTTTTAAAACCATATTTTATTTTTTAAGTAAATTATAATTTTGGGTATTTTTGTCAAATTTTAAAATATTATAAGTCATCTAATTCAAATAAATCAATGTATTTATTGTGCGACGGTGTCGCACTAATTTATCTTATTATATCAAATACTTTTCTATAATCCAATATATTATAATGTTTATATATTGTTAGAAATATCTGCACAAATAAAGAGTAGATAAAGAAAATATAGATCGCGCAACGCGCGAAGCCCCGCTAGTATATATGGAAATGTAATTTCTTTGATTGTGGAAGAAGCCCAGTTACGTACAGTTGTTTTCTTTTCATTTTTTAGCATAGAGGGTATATATGTTAGGTTTCATATGCCAGTAAATTTAGATGACAATGTGTATATGGATACCCAAATGTAATTTTTATTATTTTGTTCAAAGTCCGTCTCAAAGAATTACACGTGTCAAAATTACTTTATTTGTTAATTCAAATATAAAGTTATAAACTAATTTAGGACAAAATGCTGAGAGATAAGGAAAGGCAATTAAGGATGTTAGCTTCGGGCTATTTCGGTCAAAACATTAAAATTTACGTTATCCTTATTTGATTTATGACTTAAATTGTTCAAAAGGGTTTCTATCCAAACAAAATTGAATTAAAGGAGTTTATATCTAATTTTATAGATTGTAGGGGTTTATATCCGAATAGCAAAGATTAGAGGGGTTTATATCCGATTTTGACAAAAAGTTAACAGGTCTAAACGAAATGTTTACGCCTTTCAATTTATAGATAAATCTACACCACTGATCTGATCAAATCGAATAAATAGACGATTCATATTGCATTGGGTAAACATTTGTTTGCTCCTTTCGATTTAAATTTTAGATAGACCTTTGGAATTGTGTTTTTATAAGTAGTAAAGATAAAGATAAATTATATAATATTTAGCCTCAATTTACTCAAATTTGCCTTAAACAATGTCTAAATGTCAGTTTCATTTTGAATTGGCATATCCTCGAGTTGGATAAAATTTCTAAGATAATTGAAGTAAATTCTATGTTTTGTCTCAAATATATATAAATAAATAAATTGGATAAGACTACATATATACTTTAAAGGTTGTAGAAAAGAGGTACACTAAATACTTTAAATAAAATGTAGGTCTATAACTCTAGACGTGGGAAATGGTTGCTGAAGGGTGAAACTGGACTACTGGGTAACACAGCATTGGTAGACAGGTCCTACAATTTCATCTCATCTCCTACAAGTGGAAGTTTATTATACCCATGCCAAAAATATGATGTCCTGGCAACTATGTTGCATGAGTACGGGTACGAGTATCGTACCCGGTACGATTCAGATACGGCGGTACGAAATTTTTTAAAAAAAGCTCTGATACATGTACGATTATATATATATATATAATTATATATATTATTTGAATATTTTATTGATCTATAATTATATTATATTATAAAATATATTGTGCATAGCACAATTATGTTTAACTAAGGCTTGGATTTGCACAAATAAATAGGATAAACTTTGAGTTTACACAAATAAATGACATAAACACTAATATCAACACATTGACCGTTGACCGTATCGGTACGTATCGAGTACGGTACTGGTATCCGATACGAGTACGGCTGATGTTCCAAAGTACCGGGGTAATCTAGCCTCGCAACTATTTTCGTACTATCAAAACATTTACTTGGTTCCGGACTTGAGGATTTTGCCCTAAATTTGCTTGAATTTTTTTTTTAATTTGTTTGAAAAATTTGATGGGATATTTAATTGTAGTAGCATGTATACATTCATATATTTTGGGGCGTTACCTAGAGGAATTATAGGGTGATCGTTTGATTGCAGTATCCCATTATGTGAGAGAACTCTGTAATTTATTTCTTTCCGTTCAAATTTGTAATTTATTTCTTTGTCAATATGTAACGGTTTCATTCTATACAGAGAACGATATTAATCCCTGTTACAGGTTATGCAGGGTTTAAGACAAATTAATTTTTAATAAGATCATTTAAATTTGAAATTAATACAGAACGTTAGCAGTTTTGAGCCGTATGTTCAGATTTTGTCTATATATGTAGAATCTCCTGTGAAAAAAATTTGTAGCACAATGCCAATTGTGGTATTATGATTTATACATTATATTTTTTTGAGGTAATTCTGTTGTTATTTTTGTTCAATCCGTTGTTCTGAGAAAACTTATAATGCTTACTATAAAATTTTATTTTCCTTTCAAATTTGCAGGTTACAATGTTCACTGTTTTTAGGTAATAAGAAAATTGTCTAAAAAAGTTTTCTCTCTTAGATAATAACACTTACATTAAAATTCAGTCAATTTTACTTTTTTCTTAACTCTACTTATTATGAAATATGCAGATGTTTCTTACAAAGAAACTGCTGATATTGAAGCCGCATATTGAAGAGATTAAAGCTTGATTCCTTCTTTTATACCGGTATAAATAACCACTTTTCTTTTTTTTCAAATTTAAATTGAATATTATACATCTATAATTTTAAAATTTGAGCTGTTTTATAAATTTCTATATTAAAATTTTAATGATATTTAACGCTTTTTTTCCCGCACATTGTTGATGTTTTTTGGACCAATACGAGCCACGACTTATCTGCAATCAGTTAATACATGTGCTAGATTATTTTTTTAATATGTTCATGAGTGTACCAGTCGCAACTTATATGTCACCACTCATCTGGCACCAGGATATGTACCAGATTAAGGTTGTACAATAACCCTAATGGATTAGTATTTTTTGTAAGTTTAATGCAATTGCTAAAGAACTTTATGATAGTTTATTTTCTTACTTCTAAAAATTAAAATCATGTTATTATATTGTCGATACTTACTTAAATAATAGATGTTATTTGTTACCGTGTTTAAGAAGAAATTAATAACTATACCAGATCGAGCTACTATAACCTACATGATGGATTACTGTTTTGTAAGAAATCAGTATTTCAGTATTATAAATAAAAAGTCGTGGGAGTCAGACCTGATTTTTTTAATCGAGAAACGACACGGCAATGTTAGTTGATTCGTGTGTATATATTTTTTTCAGTTTTGAAATTGAAAGTCTGTGTAGAATTATGTTGCCGACTCATTTCGTCATTGTTTTGACCCGTTTCAGCAGTTAAAAAAAGTAATTGGTCGCACCAATTCTTTCCCTTCCGTCCCTTCTTTATTTATTTATTTTTTGTCTCAGAAAAAAGGCCCGCAGCCCTAGGCCCCCCTTCCTTAATTCCCTGGATGAGGAAGCGGTTCCTTCCTTCCCTATATGATTTCTCGCCACCGATTCACGTTTTCTTCTCTTCTCTTCCACCTCATGTCTCTCTTCAAGAATCGGTGGCGAACTCTCCTATCTCCGCCTAGCGCCGAACCTCGCCTCATCCTTTTCTCGCCACAGCTTCTCCCAGCGCACACCTTCAACTCTGCTCACTTTAAAGGAGAGGTAAGCGAACCCAAAATCTTAGATTCGTTAATTGAGTATGATGCTGTTGAGGCCAAATTTGGCAATTGTGATGGTTAACTTTGAACATTTTTGCTTCCTAATTCCTGTCAGGAGGATCTCTGTGCAATCTACTGATTTTGTCTTTCTTTCTTTACTTAACCAATAAATATTGGTTCTAGGTACTGAATATGTTTAATAGAAATTGATTTCATTAATCAGTATGGTCTATAATGGGGTGATCACTCCATTGTTGCTTCTTGATTGTGTACTGGTAATTCGTTGGTTTAATTTGGTTAATTTTGCTATTTTGGTTAATTGTTAATTTGGTTTAATTTGTGCTTTTAATTTTTAAGCCTGATGTAGAGGGGTAATTTGTGTATAACTCGGTTGCTTTATTTCTGTATATGTTATTTATTTATATTGATATTAATGATTTGATTGAAATTTATGTGAAATATCTAAGGTCATTAAATTTTGTGAGATATGGTTTACAGGTTGTGCACGGCCTAAGGCCCTTAAAATCGTTTTAATAACATTTTAAAATTGTAATTACAGCAGAATGAATGCTTATTTTTGGGTTATGCTATTATTTCTTCTATATATATATGATGGTACATGAGAAACTTTTTTTGTACCTTTCCATTTTTCTTATCTATATTCTTTATCAGTAGTGCTGCTCTTTTATAATGCAAATATTTCTAATAAAAATTAAGATACTTGAGCTAACATTGTTGTTTTTTTTATGTACAAGTGACAATGTCTACCGTTATAATGCAGCAGGAGTCACAATGCAAGGCCTCCAAAAAGCTATATGGCAATCCTCAAAGCACCACATATGTGAGTTTTTTCTACCTTTGTTCAAATTTTGCGGTGTTAAGGTAATTAATTTTTGAAAAAAATTTATATATGACCCAGTGACGGACACTTAGGCACTCAACGCAACACCGACGACTGCACATGAAGTCGCAGTGAAAGATAGAGAGCTTATGATACAATAGAGTAGCTACTGGAGACATTTGAGGCAGTGGAGTTTGCTGCTGAGGATGCTATGCATCAGAGGCTGATCGGTGCTTTCACCTGATTATTATGATGCCATGAAGGTATTTGAAGAAATGCTCGGGTTAGAACATTGTAAGAAACTTTCTCCATGTTTTACTAGATGTACCCATTTCTTATTCTTTTTTATAGTATTTTTTTTCATAGCTTTTCAATTTCCAAGAATATATAAACTGCGACTTTTGTTTACCAGTTTTATTAGTGGCTGAAAAGATGCTCGGCTTTCATAGAAACGCAGTATAGGATATGTCGAAGATAATTTCCTGCACAAGGAATTCTTAGAGTTGGGTAGTTGAGAGGCAAGCTGAATAGGGATATTGATATTGATGAACATAAGATTTGGTGTACTGTTTTCACTTTGACCCTTAAAGTGGGTCCCATTTTAACATGCTTCGCATAACCTATAACCGCTAACAACAAGCATATACAATTAGCAGAAAATAACCAAAAAACGGGAACCCTGCAATGAAGGGAAACTATGATGACAACAATAACAATTGATTGAACTTTTCTTTTTGCACAAGATCCTGAAATATTGTATTTATTGACCAAGTATTACTTGGATCAATAGTCCCAGTGTGAGCACCTATTTAGTGGTTCATTTCACCTAAATCTATTCATGGTGAAACTATATGAATAAATTATTATAAATTAAGCAGCTTAAGTACGGGCTCATGACTGATACATTTGTTGGAAAAAAAAAACTGTAGGTTTTCATAAAACACTTCTGGAATAGCATGTGTAGCCTTAGAAAGTATATGCTATGGCATTACTTGGTTGGAGATGCATTCCTCATGGTTAGATTGTGTATATCGATTCTTCTTGCATTTGCAAGGACTATGCTTTAGTTATTTTCTTCTATTATAACCATACAATTGTTGATGACAAGATTATAACCATACAATTGTGTATTTCCAACTAAAGGCTCAAAAATCAAAATAATGCAACAGGTGAAGCACTTGAGCGACATGAATCCAGTGATGCTCAGAGCAGACCTCCCTCAAGCATTTCCTCCTTTTCCCACTTACACTTATTTAAAAGGAGCAAGCAAAGAAGATCAAAATTGTATACTCTGCAAAGAGTCGTGGCAGCAAGGGACATTGTGACTCGGTTGCCAGTATACATTCATTCATTTCACAAGAGTTGCATTGAAGCATAATTAACAACACACATAACATGCCCGGATTGTGGACATAAGTTAGACACCCTTCCTTAGAAAAGTATTATTATAAATAAAGATGCGTGGGAGTCCTTGGTCCCTTTGGTTTTTCATTGGCGACACGATAATCCGTGCGTTCGTTTTAATTTCTCTCTCTGCACATTGTTCATAAATTAACCGAGTTCACCAGGTTAATATTCGGTTGTCAGTAAAAAATCTTTTTGATTTTGTTGAGTAGATCAGGGTTACAAATTTAATTGTTAGGGGCTCAACTTGGAAATTTTGCTTTTTTTTTGTTCCTAAGTTTTTGTAACGTTATCTAATTGTTCATTAATTATAAAATATTAAGCCATTATATTTCATATATCATGAAAAAAATTTACGTATTCTTTTAATTTTGTATTTCATATATCATGAAAAAAATTTACGTATTCTTTTAATTTTGTTGAGTAGATCAGGTTACATATTTAAATGTTAGGACCTCCAACATGGAAATTTTCTTTTTTTTTTTTTGGTTCCTAAGTTTTTGTAATGTTATCTAATTGGTCATTTATTATAACAAAAATTATGCCATCTTATTTCATAAATTATGAAAAAATATTAAAAATATATATTTATAAAAAAAATTCATAGATCGAGCGAAGCTCGATTACCCCACCTAGTATTGATAATCCTTAAATTATATGAATAGAGAAAGACATTTGTAATTTTTTATGACGACAAGTTTTTTCATTAGTTTTATTTCTTTTTCACCTTTTGAATTATTCTTTAAATTTTTACATTCACATTAAATTGGTGAAATTTTTGAAAAATTCGGTTTTCATTTCACTTATTTCAAAATAAATTTAATGATGATAACTTGACAACTTAAAAAGGGACTGAAATTTATTAAAAAAACATTGATTTGGTTCGGTTCCATCTTTAATATACGAGTTCTTCTTACTCTGTGCATTTCCTCTGGTGAGACGTATGTGGATTTCTTTTTTTGTTTTATTGCATTGTCGCTAAAATCACAATTCAATTTTGAGTTTAGTACAGGAAAATGGATTTTAATAATGCTATGATTTTTCTTATGCTTTTTTCTCTACTCTTATTGTGCTAAATTCAATCCAATATTTTAAAATTTTATAAGCAGTTTAATTAAAAAATTATTAATCATGCACTTTGGAACTTTTTTATTAATGGTTTTGAAGTTCGGAAACAAGGTTCTTTAGTTTTCAACAATTATAAATATAGTATAATCTGTATTAGTAACTGTAATTTTTTAACGAAGCTCGATATGTATTAAGGAGGCTCAGATTTTCAGCAATTATCATATCTTGATATATGTGTTTGTGTGTATATATATATACGGAGGGTCCCGTGCCATAGAGTCGTTTTTCGAGATCCAAACTTTAAATGCTCAATCCGAACCATTCAAGTTATTCACCATATTAAAATATCCTTGGAGACCAAATTTTACATTTTTTTGAATTTTTCTGTTTTTTATTATGATATTTTTTAAAAACGTTATAATTAGAGTATTTCAGACCCTCCAATTTGAACATATAAAAAAAATTTTAAAAATGTAAAATTTGGTCTCCAATGGTATTTCAATATAGTGATCAATTTGAACGGTTTGGATTGACTGATTGAATTTCGGATCTTAAAAAAATAACTCAAAAAAGAGATCTATGGCATTGTCATCTATGACACTTTAGCCCACCTATAAATATTCCGATGATGAATATTTAACTTTTATCTTTTCGTCATCATGGTATTCATATAGCGCGATTTTTCCTCTAGTTAAAATAAAGAACTATAATTATGTTGATGTTATTAAAATTGGTTCTTCTATATATTGATCCTATGAAATTCTAAAATCCTCACAAAATTAGCATTCTAAAAATTTGTGCGTCCTTTCATTAATAATGCAATATGGGTGCACATATCTGAAAAATATTTTAAGTTCGCCAACATTCAAATCGAGGTTCTGATTAGCATAAATTGTTGGATGAAGTATGCCCCATTTTTTCAAAAATAAATAAATAAATCTATAAATAGATGCCCCACTTAATTTGGCTGTACATGACCTGAAAAAAAAAATTCACTAATCTTTCTGTAAGATCCCAAACTTTTCCATTTGGACTCATTTGTAAAATTTCCAATATTTTGAGGTTTGGAAAAATTTCATTCCTCTTCAATAGTCATCTTTATCTGATTTTAATCTCATCCCAAGTAGAAAAACATTGAAACTATAAACCTTAAGCTCTTTTGCTAAATAAATAAATAAAAGAAAATATTTCGATTTTAAGAAAACTTCCATATATTCAAAGATAAGGCAAGAACTTTATTCATATTACACTCAGACTATTATATTTATTAACCTTCACACAATCTGATCACATTTTATTAGGAAGAAAAAATAAAAAAAATCATGATGGACATTGACTACAGCCGCAAGTATAGGGTTGAAGTGCACAAGTACCAAAGGGTTTTCCCGGAAGATTGCAATTTATTTTGAAGCAACAAGAAGTCGTTTGACAATTGTTTGAATTGCAACATTTACATGCTGCACATTTATGAAATGGCTCACTAGGCTGATTACTAAGCGGTTCATATGCTCCAATCTTTGTGTCACGTATATATATGGTTGATGACGGATGTGGCTTGTAGGTGGAGTCTATAGTTGATCCTGTTGGCATACATATAAAGTGGTTTCAATGAGTTATCTTGAAAAATAAAATGAGATAGTACTGAGTTATTCAAATGTTGCAAAATGACCCAATTATATTTGATATTATCGTCAATACTATTTATATGCTTGAGCAGGCCATATTATTCTGTTTATTTATCCAAAAGTATATACACTGTCTAAATTGTAAATTCACCGTTGCTAAAATTCTAAATTACCATTTCTAATAGTAATTTGATAATATTTTCAATACTATTGTAAATTCACCATTTCTAATAAATTTTTTTTGTGGGAAGATAATTGTTGGAGCTTGCTACTCAAACAATATTATCCTTGCAATTACTAGAAAGATAATATTTCAATTTTAATAAATATCCAACCTAATATTTTGACACATGTAGATTTAAAGTACAAATAAAAAGGGAGTTTTCAAGAGACTAGAGAATGTGTGTTTGCTCTCCACAGTTTTTACCTTCGTAGATTGGGGCCCACATGAGGAGATACAAAGCCAGCATGATTTGCACAAGTATGCGAGAATTCTCCATGGAGCAATAAGAAGCAAATAAGCAACTCGGACAAGCTGTTTTCGTGTTCCTTTGTTGAGGACTCGACAATCTAAACAAATGATATTTGTAAAAGGCACCAGAGAAACATATTTATACAAAATAATGGATGGAAATGGAAGGAAGGAGGAAAAGAAATCCTCAAAAACTAACATTGTTTAATTAGCGTGTTTATGCAGGAATTTTTTTTAAAACCTTTCCGTAACTTTTGATTTTAACTAAATCAAGAATATTTTAACTAAATTGGCTGTACGGTTGATTTTAAGTTTTCATAGTTCCATTTTGAACATTACTTCCTAAGTAAAAAAAAATATAAGTATATCATTTGTTCATATTATTAATACATGCAATTATTGTTATATAAATTAAAATTTTATATTCATTTGGTTTTAAATAACAAACGTTTGATTTATAATACATTAATGTAATTATATAAACAGCTAAAGTTCTATTAATACAAAATAAATAAAATATTGTTTGGCCTAATCGAACCGAATGAATGAACATTTTTAAACAAACATTGGAAAGGTTAGTTTGATTAACAGAACAACCCGCCTTTTTTTTTTTAATAAATATATAGATATAGAAGTAGTTAGGTAGCGCAGCTGCCAAACGTAATTAACATAACAACCTTCATTCCCTTAATCTTCTTTGAATATAAACTATATTCAGTTTTCTTTTTTCCTTTTTTAAGAAGATTTATTCTATACACCTTTCATTCATTCTCAGTTGCCATAGCTTTACCAGTTTACCATGAAAAAGTGTTGATTATTTAACCAATTTCTTCTACAGTATATCTAAATTTTTGTTTTTATGATTCATATGACTAGATACATATAATACATTAAATTCGTTGAGATTGAGTACGAAATGAACAATAGTGCATTATCATTTTATCATTCACTATAACTATAACTAGTAAGATCATGTAACAAAAGAAATAAGTAAAAAAATATTAATAACAATATTATTATTATTATTATTATTATTATTATTATTATTAGATTATTCTTTTTGTTAATAATTTTTTGAAAAACAATATCAAAGTTACTTTTCATCTCTCTGTATTATTCGACTGCTATCGAACAATTACTAATAAGATTTTCTGTTATCATACATAACTATAACTAAAGAAAAGGAAAATTTCTGATTCTCTTCTGATGCAAATATCTTCCCAAGCACAAATGAGAATAAAAATCTAAAATCTCCTAGATTTTAAGTCTATTCTCCAACAACTATTATTATTATTATTACTATTATTATTATTATTATTATTATTATTTATTTTATTTTTTTCCTTTTTTGATGTTTGAATGAAAATTTTTCCCCTTGCACTCAACTTTGGAATTGAATATACAGGGACGAAATTGTGCAGGATTTATTGCATTAGACATTACAACATCTCATGTCAAAATTCAATCTGTTTAACTCTGTTTAACAATTTATTGCAAAAGTTCGATATCATTTTAACATACTAGCGGTCGCGCCCACCCAATGTGTGGGTAATTTTTTTTTTAAAAAATATCTATAATTGAATTTTTATTGATTTATTGGATTATTTTAATTTTTGTTATTAATACTCATTTGAAATTCTCATGTACTAGTGGAGTATGATTTTAAATCTATCAATTTTATAACCAAAACTTTGCTCAAACCGTTGAATGGAACAGGTTTAAAATGAGACAAAAGGAATGTTATAGACAAAATGAACCGTTCAATGCACTCTTTTATTGAGAATATTTAGAGAGTGAAATTTATTGGATTCATTGCAATGAGACAAAAGGAAACATTTATCAATGGATAAATAGTTTGTGGAAGTAAAATAAAAAGAAAATAATAGCAGCAGTATAAATAAGAGAAGAATATATATTGTAGTTTTTAGAGGCACCAGCTCACACAAAATAAACAAAAATTAATTTCATATTCCGTCAAATGCTGAAGTTTCCATTTCTAATTGAGGAATTTATTTTTTTCTAAAGAAAAGAAATCCAAAGCATGGATTTCAAAAATGCTTGATATATGAACTTTCTTGTACGTATTCACTGTTCAGCCTGTTCACATCATATCATCATATATCATACCTTAAATTTTTGAAAGCTTGAGGGGCGAATGCAAAGAGACCAGATATTTATTGAAATGCTAATAATTCTGTACGTTGGGAGAAATAGAAAGAATTGCATATATGCTAAATTGGGTGCTAAATGGACAAGAGAATTTGATTGCGTCCATAAGTTTTCCATTACCGATATTAATATGAATATAAATCATAAATGAATTACGGAAATGAAAATTTGTGACCTAATCAAAACATTATTAATTATCTCATATATTATGTGAAATCCAAAGAAACATTTTCATATCTGCACTTGATGTTTCAAAGGTGATTTCGAAATTTGATTTTCACATAAAGGAAATTACTCATGTTAATTGGAATTTGGATATCAGATTTTCACAAAAAGGAAAATAATTTATGTTGATCGAAAAATCAAATTATCACAAAAGGAAGCCAGCGGGTAATTTATTTCCGTAATATTCACACAAGGGCTCCGTTTGGATGGGTGTGGGAAGAATGGAAGAAGGGAAGAAGTATTGAAAAATGCGTAACTTTGTGAAGAGTTTGGATTGTTTATAATTTTTTTTTCTTCCTTCTTCCTTCTTCTTCTTCTTCTTTCTTCCTATATCCAAACGCACCCAAGGTAAAGTATCCATGTCAAATCCTGCAGCCACATCACGTGCAAAGGCCATGCCTTGCTCTTTCCTTAGCACATTCCTAGTGAAAGGCAAAAGGGCCGGGACAGATTTTAAAGGACCGGACTTGACGGGTTTGATAGAAGGGCCGGATCGGACCGGGTTAAGAAAAAAGGTCGAGATAGCACGCGTTAGACGGGTTTATTTTTCGAAACACGAGACCGGCCCTTTGAAAATCTGGCAAGTCCTTGGCCCTTCTAGTCCTTCTAAAATAATACCAACATTTAAATTTTTTAATAGTTTTTTAATTTCTATCGTCCCATCATGATCAAATAGTCACTACTATTGAACGATTAGGTCGGATCCGGCTCTTCACATCCGTCTTTGAAAAAAATTAGACCCGGCCCTTTCAAAATCTGGCCCTTCTAGATCCTTGTCCATTGAAAAACCCTTCTAAGGACCGGTCCGGTCCGGATTTTAGACGGTCTTCCAAAGGGCGGGCCAAGGGCCAAGGATTTTTGGACTATCACTACACATTCCTTCTTGTCTCTAGGACCTTCAGTAGTTGAACCCTGTAGCAAAATTGAAGAGGTTGGAGCTAAATTAAAGTTTACTGAGGCTTATTTATCAAATGATTTTTAACTGGTTAATTGTGGGGTTGAGGAATCACATGAATAGTTGATAATTACCAACCTCAAACTAATTACCTCAGGCATAGTTTCACAATTTGAAGTTCATTTGAGCTTAATTGCAGAAATCCAGGTCTGATTGAAGCGTTATTATGCATAGCTAGTCATCTATGGGCTATGGCCACTTTGATTTGTAATACAGGATTGTAAATCCATTGAATTTAGTGGTTAGTAGAGGCTCAATTTGGGAATATAGGGCAAATGGGGCAACAATACCCTGTAGGAAAGATAAAAGGAGCTGTTGTTCGTGAGATATTAAGAGACGAGTGGTATACACCAATACAAACTAATCATCTAACCAGATCGGTACAACACTGGCATTGCAAATAAAAAAGAACAAACAAATAAATGAACATACTTAGTTTGAAGTTTCCTCTTGATTTGTGCTTCCATTAGATAATGCTACTTGTGGCTGTGATCCAGGCTGTCAATAACACAAAAAGGTAAGTAAAAATGAAAAATTACAATATGCTTTAGATTAACAACACAGACAAAAGGCCTCAGACTGAGAGTAAATACCTTGTAAACAACAATGGCCTTATCACCATCAACCAATAAAAATAAACACTACAACAATAAATATTTATTTGGAGGCTCTTTAAACCATTGAGATATACAAGATACTTATAATTCATAATCGTTCGTATTTTTCATAAAAAAAATTCTAATTCACAATCATTCTGTTAAATCTTCTATTTTATGTAGTCTGTTTTATGATTTCAATACTGTCTTTTAAATTTTTTGTTTTCATAATGGGTGCGTTTGGATCGTTGGAAGAAAGAAGAAGAAGAACGAAGAAGAAGAAAAAAAATTATAAACAATCCAAACTCTTCACAAAGTTACACACTTTTCAATATTTTTTCTCACTTCTTCTCTTCTTCCCACACCTATCCAAACGGAGCCAATAGAAGCTAGTTATCACTGCTCAATACTCATAAAAGCACGGATCCAAGAGTGTTAAACTTCAAAATCTGACGTCTGTTGTTCAATCGATTCGATTTTGAGGTTGGATATCAATTGATAGAGGAAAGGCTAATATGTTTTTAGTTTACATCTAAATGCATATTAAGTTTACATCTAAAATGAAAAGAGCACGGACTAAAATAATAATTATTTTTTCTATTTTGGAAATATGGCATATATGGAAAAAAATTATCACCTATGATGTTTTAATATCTTTGTTATAAAGAAATATATATTTTTCTTAAATTATGTTTTTTATGTTGATATGCTGATTTTAATTTTTGTTGAATTACAAGTATTTTCAAAATTCTTATTTGACTACACATTAGGTGGGTACGTTTTCTAGTCCTAGCAAGTGTACTCACCCAATTTGTGATCAAAATTTTTACAAACTAAAAATTCATAAAAATATAATTTGTCAGAATACTTTTGCAATGTATTTAATGAAATTTTTTTTGGAAAACATTTAATTTTGTAAAGCATATTTTCATTTTTTATATTTTTCTAATTTTATCTTCTTCGTATTAATTTATATTGACTAAAAAAAAGAAATTATATAGGATGAAAAGTATTTTTGCATTGCATTCTAGCTAGCATCTAGGACTTTTTTTTCATCTTAAGTGAAGAGCTTAATCTTTTCATTCGGATTTAAAATCGACATCCTTGATCAAATTAAATTATAATAATCAATGAACCATATTATTTGTAATCAAGGACATCTTTGGACTACAATGGATATATCTTTGAATTGGTGTTTTTTTTTTTATAAGAGTAGGATTTGATAATTTTGATGAGTTAATTTTTTATCGAACTATGTTTTTACAATATTTCGAGAATCAATAATGAAACAAAGCAAAATAAAAATAATAAATACCGCAATTTGAGAATCAACAATGAAACAAAGAATAAAAAATAATTTATAATTTTGAATTATCAATAATCAATAATCAATAAACATAAAAAAAGCCGTGAAATCAATTAGAATTAGTTGAAGTGGAAACGAACAAACTATTATTATTACCGTATTAATTTCCTCCTTGAAAGAGATTAAATTTTGTTGAAGAGGAAACAACTAAATCATCACTGTAGTAATAAATTCCCTGTATCATTAATATTCTCATTATATACCATCTAAACCAACTTTTCTTTTTTTTTTTTTAGAAAATCTAGATAGACAGCATCTAAATTCTAAACCAAATTACTATTGTTATCCGAGTTCACTTCCCACCATTTTCAGCTACACTCTCCTGATAATTAGCCGAAATCTCAAATTAGCAGGTGCCGCTATGGTCCCCTCGGCGGAGCCGGAGGCCGAGCCAAGGCCCCCTCGACGGATATCCGATGCTCCATCAGCCCGAGGCCTGAAGCCTCGCCATGTCTCGGCTGTCCGCCGCTTTCCCCTGGGCTGCGGTCGCTTCCCCTCTCCTCCTACTCCTCTGAATCCCCCCACTCCCGCTGAAACTGTTTGTAATTCTCTCTCTTTTCCTCTTTCTGATACAAACGAAAACCAGCTTCCTTCTCCTCCTCGTGTTGCTGAGGCTGATAGCGCAATTCAAAATGATTTGAGTTTACCAGATACTGATACTGGTGTGGTGGTGGAGGAGATGACAAATGGAAATGGAGTATTGCCAGAGACAGAGAAGGTGACGGATTTGAGCAATAGGAGATGGATGCACTCCAAGTTCTATCCGCCTCCCAAGAGAAGGCCTGTGTCTGCGAAACGCCGCTATCCTCCTGGCTGCGGCAGAGGTCCCGATTTCACTTTTGGTTCTATTCAGGTGGATGAGATTGGGAGCGAGAATGATGAGATTGTGCCGGTCGAGGAGGATGAGAATGGCAGTTCCCATTCCCAATCAGATGGTGGTGTTGAGAAGACAGCGAATGAGAAAATTAACACTGATGATGATGGTTCCCAATCACAAGGTCAGGAATTGAGAGGTGTTGAGAAGGAAGAGTTCATGGAGGAGGACTCTGAAATTGACCAGCCTGATACTGGTGAAGATGTTAGAATTGGGAAATCCAAGGCTGATGTAGTGAGCATGCATGAGACAACACTTTTAAATAGTGATGCTATTGCTGAGGGTCTTGCAACCCAAGAATTAGAGATTGATGGGTTGTGCAAAGATGCTATGGAGCTCAAGGTGAAGAACAGTCCTCTGAAAATCTCTGAGTTTAGGAAAGTTAACTCGAACCAAGCTGCCATGAGCAATGATGGGATACAAGATGCAAAGGTAGAGCAGCCATCAATGGAGACAGTGGTCTTTGAAGAGAGCTTGCAACAAACTGATCAAGATAGAAGTTCAAAAGGAAAGGAGAAAATGATTTTAAAGAAAAAGGGTATAGCAAAACAGAACACTGGTACAAAATTGGGTGGAAGGTCTGATGAGGCAATGAGCTCTGACAAAGACTCAGCAATTGTTCCTTTCCAAAGTTGCAATGATGATTATGCAGCAATGGATGCTTGCGACGGCAGGCCAATAACACCACTTCAAAAATGCCTCAGTGTCGGTGCAAAGAAGTCAGTTGCGGGTCCTTCACAGCCCCGTTTGAGCCTAACAGAAGGCAAAAGAAAGAATAAAGGAACCAGAGTTGCCAAAAAGAGCATCCGATCCCTTAAGGAGGATAGCCCAGGTGTACAGCTTTCTAATGTGATGACTCTGACCTTACCCCCAGTAACTCCCTCTGATGGT
The DNA here is from genome assembly GCA_028095005.1 of Rhynchospora pubera. NCBI lineage: Eukaryota > Viridiplantae > Streptophyta > Magnoliopsida > Poales > Cyperaceae > Rhynchospora > Rhynchospora pubera. The sequence continues at coordinate 25,225 of JAMFTS010005451.1, forward strand.
GAAAGACTGTCCAGTGCACGTGGTAAGGTGAAGAGAATTCTTCGTTTATTTCAAATGGTGTGTAGAGTGCTTTTACAGAAGGAGGAATCTGGCGGATCTAGTCAAGGACCGCAGGAGGAGCGCCAGCCAAAATCAAAGGGTCCCAAGAGGATTGACCTGAATGCATCTGATATTGTTAAGCGCTCTAGTGAGTATGTTGAACCGGGCAATCCTGTAGTGGGTCATGTGCCAGGTGTGGAAGTGGGTGATGAGTTCTGCTACCGGGTGGAGCTCCATCTGATTGGTCTCCATCGGCATCTTCAGAGTGGCATTGACTGGACCAAAATTAATAATGTTCCAGTGGCAACTAGTATCGTTGCATCTGGCGGTTACTCTGATGGCAGGGATGGCTCCGATGTGCTGATTTACACCGGCTCTGGTGGGCAACCTACTGGCAAGAAAGGCCAGAAGACTTTACCACAAGATCAAAAGCTTGAGAAGGGTAATCTTGCATTGAAAAACAGCATGGATATGAAAACACCCGTGCGAGTTATTCATGGGTTGAATATGAGCGAAACGAGGCGGCGGGTGATGACATTTATATATGATGGCCTTTATATGGTAGAGGATTTCAAGAAAGAACCTCAAAATTACAAGATTGATGACAATGAGTACACTGCCATGGTTTTCAAATACAAGCTGAGAAGGATGCCAGGTCAACCCGAGGTCGGTCTTCATATTGCTACAAAGTCCAAGAAATCAGAAGTTCGAGAGGGCGTTTGTGTGACTGATATCTCTCAAGGGAAGGAAAAGATACCAATATGTGCTATTAATTCCGTTGATAATGAGAAACCACCACAGTTCAAGTACATAACCAACACAATATATCCGTCCTGGTATCAGAAGACCCTTCCAAAGGGTTGTGAATGCACTAGCAGATGCTCTAGTTCAAAGAGGTGTGCATGTGCCTTGAAAAATGGGGGAGAATTGCCGTTCAATTTCAGTGGTGCAATAGTCCAAGCAACGACATTGATATACGAGTGTGGACCATCGTGCCGCTGTCCCCCTTCATGCTACAATCGGGTCAGCCAGAGCGGGATTAGAATCCCTCTCGAGATATTCAAGACCGAAACTCGAGGATGGGGGGTACGTTCTTTGAGCTCCATTCCATCAGGCAGTTTTGTGTGTGAATATGTGGGCGAGCTTTTGCAGGATGAGGAAGCAGAGAGGAAAGACAATGACGAGTACTTGTTTGATATTGGACACAACTATGATGATGCTGCCCTTTGGGAGGGGCTTCCGAGTTTTGTGCCGGGCATGGGGTCTATGGCGGAGAAAGGCAGCACTAGCGGGACCAGTGCATCAGAGGGTTTCACAATTGATGCAGCTGAAATGGGGAACGTGGGGCGGTTCATAAACCATAGCTGCTCACCAAATCTGTATGCACAGAATGTATTGTTTGACCATGATGACAGCCAAATGCCACATGTTATGTTCTTTGCAGCTGAGAACATACCACCATTGCAAGAGCTGACATATCATTACAACTACACCATTGGGCAGGTGCGTGACTCGCAAGGCAACGAGAAAGTTAAAGAGTGCTACTGTGGGTCTTCAGAGTGCGAGGGCAGGCTTTACTAATATGGCCTCTTCAGGTGAAAAACTTGATTGTAATTTTTTGAAAGTGAAAGAGAATTTGTTATGACTTCATAATCTGCAACGCTAGCTGTGGGGACTTCTGTATTTTTAGGCTTTTCCAAACTTTTGAATGATGTTAATTTAATGTTAGAAGAATAACTGCTGCTGTCCTTAATTTATTTTTCTTTTTCTGGTCTGGTAGAACATGGATATGTGCTTAAGTAGAATTATACTGTTGTTATAACTGGATGATTTACAAGTCTTACTTTTTTTCCCTTCAGTATATTGTGAGGTCTTGTAGTAATGCAGTGAACTTCAAGAATCCTATAGAGGGTGTCAGTGGTGAGGGGTT
>JAMFTS010001204.1:0-27189 GCA_028095005.1 Rhynchospora pubera
TGAAGATATTCAATCAAACTCTTGATATATTTTTACTTGACAACAATAATTATTATCAAGATAATTAATAATCTCTACTAGGTTTGAATCAAAAATGGGAATGGGGCGTCGCCAAGCGGTAAGGGCAACGGGTTTTGGTCCCGTTATTGCGAAGGTTCGAATCCTTCCGTCCCAAGTTTTTTTCTTTTATGAAGTGAAAAACCGGATTACATTTTCTTCATATTATATGAATTATCTAGATAATTAATAATCTAAAAAAATATAATAAGCTAATTATCTACTCTACTTCATTTGACTCAAAATTGTTTTACTAAACATTGTAAATATGACCATATCAATATATGTGATATTGTCATATTGACATCTTGAAATAGAATATTTTTTGAATATTCACAATGCTATTTTTTGGATTGAAGGGATTATTTTATCATTCTATATTTAGAAGACTCCATAATTTTGATAGAATTTGTCGGATCACTTGACACTGATAGAAAACATCATTAGAATAACTTAATGTAACCGACGACTATTTCGATAGGAAGTAGTAAAGGGAGGGAGTATCCTTAATTTTTGATTGATTTTTTCGAGAACCGTACGAATTTCGAGAATCGTACCAAAGTTATAGCCCTTGGTACACGTCATAATCTGATCTTGAATTGGGGAGTTGACTATGATTCAAGGATTCAAAACATCTCCTTTTTTTACCTAAAGGAAAAGAAACTAAGCAGAATTTAGCAGTAGGATATTCCCTTTTCCATGGTAAAAATTGATAGAAAAAAAGCCCGCTATAGGAATTGAACCGATAACTATCGTATTACAAATGCGATGCTCTAACCACTGAGCTAAGTGGGCTAATAATAACAATGTTTCAAAATGCTATTTTTTGGATTGATTCATAATTTTGAGAATCGAAATTCTCACTAAAAGCCCATTTTGTTTCCTAAATGAAAAAGTACTAAACATTGGTCAATATGACAATATCAATATATGTGATATTGTCATATTGACATCTTGACAATAGAATATTTTTTAATATTCATTTTGGATTGAAGGATTATTTTATCATTCTATATTTAGAAGACTCCATAATTTTGATAGAATTTGTCGGATCACTTGACAATGATAGAAAACATCATTAGAATAACTTAATGTAACCGACGACTATTTCGATAGGAAATAGTAAAGGGAGGGGGGTATCCTTAATTTTTGATTCAAAATGCTATTTTTATGGATTGATTACTAATTTTGAGAATCGAAATTCTCACTAAAAGCCCATTTTGTTTCTAAATGAAAAAGAAAATTGATTTACTACGACTTACTAAAAAATTTGTTTAGTAAACATAGTTTTACAAAACTACTTGACAAAAAAGATGTCATATATCAATATATTTATATTGTCATATGACATCTTTTTTTATCCTAAATCCTGTAAAAAAAGAAAAAAAAGCCCGCTATCGGAATTGAACCGATGACTATCGTATTACAAAATGCGATGCTCTAACCACTGAGCTAAGTGGGCTAATATTAACAATGTTTTTTTTTTGATTCAAAATGCTATTTTTATGGATTGATTCATAATTTTGAGAATCGAAATTCTCACTAAAAGACAATTTTTTTACTCAATGTTACTCAAAATTGTTTTACTAAACATTGGTCAATATGACCATATCAATATATGTGATATGGTCATATTGACATCTTGAAATAGAATATTTTTGAATATTCACAATGCTATTTTTTGGATTGAATGATTATTTTATCATTCTATATTTAGAAGACTCCATAATTTTGAGTCGACATCTAGAATTTTCGGGTAATTTGACACTGATAGAAAAGGTACATATAATAAGCTAATGTAACGGACGACTATTTCGATAGGAAGTAGTAAAGGGGAGTGAGTATCCTTAATTTTTGATTGATTTTTTTGAGAACCGTACGAATTTCGAGAATCGTACCAAAGTTATAGCCCTTGGTACACGTCATAATCTGATCTTGAAGCATTAGAATAATAGTTGATCATTCTAATAACCAATCCCTTGGTTACAGCATTCATTCTGTCTTACTCTATAAAAAAAAAATTAATAATCTCTACTAGGTTTGAATCAAAATGGGAAGGGGACGTCGCCAATGCGGTAAGGCAACGGGTTTTGGTCCCGTTATTGTGAAGGTTCGAATCCTTCCGTCCCACGTATTTTTCTTTTATGAAGTGAAAAACCGGATTACATTTTCTTCATATTATATGAAGAAGAATTTGTTAAAGCGAAAGTTCAATTCTGAAATGAAGTGCATTCTAAGAACTGATTTATTTCAATGAAATAAAAAGAAAAATCTTAGTAAAATACCACATTCATTTTTCCAAACCAGCCAAACCAGAAAGAACTGTTGAATTTATCGAAATTATTCAGGATATGTTTGTACTTAATAAGAGAATTAGTCTCTTAGATTCAAAGAAAGGCCTTTTTATTCTAGGTTTCAAAACCTAATTACTATATTCTGAATTAGTACGAATATATTTTTATTCTTCAATAATATAGTAAATAAATAAAGAAAAAAGGGTAATTCAAAAAAAAAAGAAATGAGTAGACAGTTGATGTGTAGACTAAAGAATAGGCAATGAGTTTTGAATTTTGTCAGCGGTATGGAAACTTTGAATTCTAACTAGAATTCGACAAAAAAAAATAGAGTCCAAAGAAATAGGAATCTTTGGTGTCTATTTTTTTGATCTTATATATTATCGACTTCAAATATTATGAAGTTTCACTTCCATTTAATATCATGGTGTTAATTTAAGATAAAGGTTGAGCAAAAATTTGTATAATTGATCTACTTGCATGTTACTGCCGTATTCTCATTTTCGAATTGATCAAAAAATTCTTGATCTTTTTTGAAGTAAAAGAAAGATGATATGTATCAAAAAAAATATGTTCCTATAGAAATATAGGATATATTTTGTTTTATTTTATCTCAGTGATTTTCTTTTTAAGAACGAAAAAAAAGTTTTCAGTTAAGGTTAAGTGAATACAATTTTGATCTATATCTATGATTTCTTATATGAAATTTTTCATTTCATAAAAAAAAGATTAATTGAAAGTATAGGAATAAAATCTCTACAGAAAAAAGAGAGAGCCTCAACTCTCAATCCAAAAAATCTAGATGCAAAAAATCCCTATGGTGATACAACGTCTTTTTTTGAGTATTTTCCTTTAGTTGATCTTGTTTTGTTTATCCTTTAGTGTAGTTTTCATTTCGATTTATTGTATAAAATGAAATTCTCATAAAAAATAAAAGAAAAAAGGAGGAATCTTTATGTCTCGTTATCGAGGACCTCGTTTCAAAAAAATACGTCGTCTGCGAACTTTACCAGGACTAATTCAAAAAAAAAAATATCAATTCCAATTTGATCCTAAAAAAGAATCAATTACTTTTAGTAAAAAAAAAAAACAATATGGTACTCGCTTAGAAGAAAAACAGAAATTACGTTTTCATTATGGTTTGACAGAACGACAATTAGTTCGATATATGCATATCGCTGGAAAAAGCAAGGGATCCACAGGTCAAGTTTTGTTACAACTACTTGAAATGCGTTTGGATAATATCCTTTTTAGATTGGGTATGGCTCCAACTATTCCTGGAGCTAGGCAATTGGTGAACCATAGACACATTTTAGTTAATGGTCATATAGTTGATATACCAAGTTATCGTTGCAAACCCAGAGATATTATTACTACAAAAGATAATGAAACATCTTTTGACCTGATTCAAAAATCTATTAAGTCATCTAAAAAAAATACATTACCAAAACATTTGACTATTTCAAAAAACAATGAAGGACGAGTACATCAAATAATAGATAGGAAAGAAATCGGTTTGCGAATAAACGAGTTTTTAGTCGTAGAATACTATTCTCGTCAGATTTGAACCTAAGCAAATAAGAATTCATAAAATTTTTCCTTTTTCGCCGAACTAAAACGAAATGAATTAAATCCTGAATTCCTATTTTTTTTTCTTTTTAGAGGGAAAAAAGAACCATTGTGGAACTGATCAAAGATATCCTATTCCACATGCGTTTGGATCATAATAGTCAAATCGTTCTGGGTTATCTCTAGGGCAATATATGTCATAATCGTATACACGTGGGGGATATAGTACTGATCGAAATCAGTGATTCTGATTCAAATTCAAAGACTAGGTAGGATCAAAAAACTACAGAGGATTTTCAAGTGGAGGAAGATTCCGATCCTTCTGAATTGTTGTTCGATACGGAAACTAGAAATCAAAAAAGCAATGATCTTCCTCAATAAGCGGATCATAAGGAACATATGATCAAAAGAAAAAAAAAAACAAAGAAATTGAAATATAGATATATACGAATATAAAATTCAAATCGAGACATCCTTTCTATGACAGATCTTAATTTACCTTCTATTTTTGTACCTTTAATAGGCCTCGTTTTTCCGGCATTTTCAATTATTTTTTTCTTTTTTTATGTACAAAAAAATAATATTGTATAGAGCCTAGATCTACCGAGTATAGTTAATTTAAGGTGGATCAGCGAATATTTTGAATAAATAGGAAAGAAAACTACCAATTACTCTACATAATTTAGAGTAATTGGTAGTTTTCAAAGAGTGCTAATATCTATTCTATCTAATCAATTCGAAATGCTGGTTGATAAAAGTTTCTTGAGGCTCAAGAAAAAGAAAGTCAATTTTGGGTTATTATCTGAATTTCAATCGAATGCAACTGGATCTAGTATAGTATGAATATGAATTGGCGATCAAAAGATATATGGATAGAATTTCTAAGGGGGTCTCGAAAAACAAGTAATTTTTTTTGGTCTTTTATCCTTTTTTTAGGTTCACTAGGATTCTTAGTGGTTGGAACTTCCAGTTATCTTGATAAAAATCTCATATCCGTATTTCCATCTCAAGAAATCCTTTTTTTTCCCCAAGGAATCGTAATGTCTTTCTACGGGATTGCAGGTCTATTCATGAGTTCTTACTTGTGGTGCATAATTTTTTGGAATGTAGGTAATGGTTATGACCAATTTAATAGAAAAAAAGGAATAGTTTGTATTTTTCGTTGGGATTCCCTGGATTAAATCGTCGCATCTTTCTTCGCTTCCTTATGAAAGATATTCAATCAATCAGAATTGAGGATAAAGAGGGCTTTTATTCGCGTCGTGTACTTTATATGGAAATCAGGGGTCAAGGGTCTATTCCCTTGACTCGTACGGATGAGAATTTCTTGACGCCGCGCGAGATTGAACAAAAAGCTGTCGAATTGGCCTATTTTTTGTGTGTACCTATTGAAGTATTTTGAAATGAATTGCAAAATTCAAAGTTTTCTCAGACAGAAGAGAAGGAATTCACGGATTCAATTTTGAATCCAATTGAAGTCTTTTCTAAATGTTCATTTGAACAAAACATATTCCATTCTTCGATTTTCGTTTCCCTTGTTTCCCCGATTCACACCGAATAAAACACACATAGAATAAAATAAAAAAAAGTAGAACATAGAAAAAGAGAAATACGTATATGAAATTACAATGAATATTACTATAAGAAATTCGAATAAGTAGATTCGAATTTAATAATCAATTCAGAAAAGAAGAAATTTTTGGTATACTATTTTTTATATATCCAGATATAGCTCGTATACGTAGGTGTGGGTTCCAACCCCATCCTGGTATACTAGAAAATTGCTACTAGAAAAAAAGTAGAACTAATAAATTGATGAAGTAGAGAACAGGATTTTCGTGAGAAATCCTGTGAGGTACAAGATTTTGAATTGATATCTTGGTTTTCTTAGTTTTGGCTATACAGCATGGTGAAAGACTTCGAAACAGTAAAAAAAAAAAAGAACCTTTATTCTATTTCTATACTCTTTCTAGATCTTCAAAATCTAAAAACTAATTTAGAATCGAAAGAAAATAAGAATAGATCCCTAGATTCTATACCGTGCTTGTTAGAAAACTCGTGTTTCCTTCAATCAAAGAAATCAATATCCTTTAGAGTCATTGGATAAAGGAGGTTGATTAAGTATTTCATTTACAAATCCAAAATGAAAAAAAAGAAAACATTGTCTTCTCTCCCATATTTTGCATCTATAGCATTTTTGCCCTGGTCAGTCTTTCTTGCATTTCAAAAATGTTTGGAACTTCTGATTAGTAATTGGTGGAATACTAGTCAATCCGAAACTCTCTTGAATAGAATTCAAGAGAAACATGTTCTAGAAAGATTCATAGAATTCGAAGACCTTTTTCTGTTAGAAGAAATGGACTTGGAAACATATATAAAAAAACTCCATATAGGAATCCACAAGGAAACGATCCAATTAGTTAAAACATGCAATGAATATAATCTGCATATCCTTTTGCATTTTTCAACAAATATAATCTGTTTCAGTATTTTAAGTGGTTATTTTATTCTGGGTAATGAGGAACTTATCATTCTTAATTCATGGGGTCAAGAATTCCTATCTAACTTAAGTGACACAATAAAAGCTTTCTCAATTCTTTTAGTTACTGATTTAGGAATTGGATTTCATTCAACTCACGGTTGGGAACTCCTAATTGGCTCGGTCTACAACGATTTTGGGTTGGCATATAAGGATCAGATTATATTTGGTCTTGTTTCTACTTTTCCAGTTATTTTAGATACTATTGTGAAATATTGGATCTTCCATTATTTAAATCGTGTATCTCCTTCGCTTGTAGTAATTTATCATTCAATGAATGAATGAAGAACTTATTTGATTTCTTATATCAATTCCATAAGAACCCTTTTGCTTTCTAAAATAAAAAGGATCATTTTCAATCTTAATGACTTTTTGATATTTTTACCTGTTCAAGATATTAGTCCTATATTGGAATAGGACTATTCCAGTACAATGACAACAGATTTTTGATAGGGAACTATACTAGTTCCCTATCTAATTTATTGTAAAAATTCTAGGATTTAGAATTGGCCATGCAAAATAGAAATCCTTTTTGTTGGGTAAAAAAACAAATGGCTCGATCCATTTATGTTTCTGTATCGATCATGATATATGTACTAAGCCAGGTATCTATCTCAAATGCATATCCCATTTTTGCACAAAAGGGTTATGAAAATCCGCGAGAAACAACTGGACGAATTGTATGTGCCAATTGTCACTTAGCTAATAAGCCCGTGGAGATTGAAGTTCCGCAAGCTGTGCTTCCTGATACTGTATTTGAAGCCATTGTTCGAATTCCTTATGATATGCAATTGAAACAAGTTCTTTCTAATGGTAAAAAAGGGGGTTTGAATGTGGGTGCTGTTCTTATTTTACCCGAGGGGTTTGAGCTAGCTCCAACTGATCGTATTTCTCCTGAGTTGAAAGAAAAGATAGGAAATTTGTCTTTTCAGAGTTATCATCCCAATAAGAAAAATATTATTGTAATAGGTCCTGTTCCTGGTCAGAAATATAGGGAAATTGTCTTTCCCATTCTTTCCCCTGACCCTTCTACGAAGAAAGACATTCACTTCTTAAAATATCCCATATATGTAGGTGGGAACAGAGGGAGGGGTCAGATTTATCCTGACGGTAGCAAGAGTAACAACACAGTCTATAATGCTACATCAGCAGGTATAGTAAGCAAAATAGTACGTAAAGAGAAGGGTGGTTATGAAATAACCACAGTTGATGCGTCAGAGGGACGTCAATCGGTTGATATTATACCTCCGGGGCCAGAACTTCTTGTTTCAGAGGGTGAATCCATCAAGCTTGATCAACCATTAACAAGCAATCCTAATGTAGGGGGTTTTGGTCAGGGAGATGCGGAAATAGTTCTTCAAGATCCATTACGCATCCAAGGCCTTTTGTTCTTTTTCACATCTGTTATTTTTGCACAAGTATTTTTAGTTCTGAAAAAGAAACAGTTTGAAAAAGTTCAATTGTATGAAATGAATTTTTAAATCCATAAATGGATGTTAATCCATTTAGTTGATTTCTTGTCGATCGATACAATTATGGATTATCCGAAAATCCTATAAATTCTTTTGCTTTCTCTCTCTTTTCTTTTATCCCTTAGTAAACATATTACTAAATACAAAAGAAGTGGTAAAGGTGGGAAAAATGAAAGAAACAAATACTTTTTTTGGGGGGGATTACTTGTCTTTCTAATCTTCGATTTTATCGACACAAGAAAAAAGATTTTGTACTCTTTTCTTGTGTCGTCTTGTATTGAAATAAGAATTCTTTGTTTACCGGTTTATTAAAACTTTTTGGTTTCGGTTCAGACAAAGTAGTGAACAAAGGAAAAAAGGGTTTCTGTTGGGAAGTAATTAATTGACAAAATAGAATTTATTCACTTCCTAAATACAATTCCATTTTTAATTTGAAGAAAAAAAATATTTTGACTGTTTTAGCGCAAAGTTGAACTGTATTTTGACGAATATCAAAATCCTTATTTGATTTAGGATCAGATCAAAGTTTTTTGATCCTACAATTTGATCAAAAAAGTAGTTTAGATTCAGGTTCTAGTAGTTTACTAAAAATGAATGAAAGAGTATCTCATCTATAGAAAGAAATGAATTTTTTCTATATTCAGAAAATCCAAATAATTTCTTATTTCTTGTTTCTTTCATACGAGTGAATATTGTGGGATGAAAAATAGAGATTATGAATCAACTAATAAATTAAGGTTGATCAAACATGATTAAGAATCAAAAAAATCAAAAGGTTTGAACCATTAGAACAACACATCCTTGCAGTTTTGATTTATGCAATAAATCAAAGTCTCCTTACCTTATAAGAGTAAGGACTTAGTGGGTCCTTTCCGCTCTAATCAAACAAAAGAGGGTAAGGACCCGCTAAGTTCTTACTTTTGAATGTGAAAAATCCGGTCCATCCTAGTAATTAAAAATTACTAGAGTGATGAGCCCAGTCCAGAATATGAACCGTAAAAGAAAACACCTATTAAACCTATCACAAGAATACCTGTTAAAGTACCTATTAGCCAAAGAGGAATCCTTCCAGTAGTATCGGCCATTTCTCCTACTTTCCTCCACATTTAATGTAGTCATGCTCGAGACAAAAACAGTCATGGATAATAATGACAGTCGTATCTTTCCGAACGAATGCAATAAAATAAAGAGAATTATTCTCTTTCAATTAAAGAAATAATTCGAAAATAAAACAGCAAGTACAAAAATGAGTAATAAACCCCAGTATAGACTGGTACGATTCAATTCCACATTTTGTTCATTCGGATTTGATTGTGTCATAGCTTTCTAATTGAAATTCATTTTATCGTTGGATGAACTGCATTGCTGATATTGACCCTAAAAAAAAAACGGTAGGTACAGCTAATCCGTGAACAGCTAACCATCGTACTGTAAAAATTGGATAGGTTCGATCTATAGTCATTGAAGGCCTCCTAAAAGGATCTACTAAATTCATCAAGTTGTTCTAAAGAATCAAAACGTCCGGTGATCAATGGAATCCCTTGTCGACTTTCCGTAAAATATTCGTTTGGCCGAGGACTCCCAAATACATCGTAAGCTAAACCCGTACTGACGAATAACCAACCCGCAATGAATAAGGAAGGTATAGTAATGCTATGAATAACCCAGTATCGAATACTGCTAATAATATCAGCAAAAGAACGTTCTCCTGTGCTTCCAGACATGCTGAGCTCCACAAATTTTTGTACATTCAAAAAAGGGAATTGATTCCGTAAAAGATAGGATCAAAAATAGATAAAACTATTATACTGCTATTTTTTCTATCTTTGTGAGATCGTCCATTTTGTACCAAAAGTTTATTTCGAGTATACCGAATCAGTATAGCTATCTCTCCTATGGCATAGCAACGCAGTTTCGACCGATACCGAAATGCTACATAATCCCTCTTTTCCTTATCTATCCATAACTTGATGTTATTCAATAGATCGATAGAGAATACTGCAAATTCTTAATTTGCTTTCCTTTATTAGCTTCTAAATGGGAAGTAAGTAAGAATCTTCGAAAAATCCAATTTGCAAGCTTAGCTTAACTAATTCAAGTGATTTTAGCAAATTCTATCTATTAATCAATTTGATTAAATTCGAAAAGATCAGTCTTAATGAATAAGAGAAAGAGGGCGAAAATACATAAGGATACAAGCAGATCTGATTTGATTGAACCATTTTGTCAATTTGACGATGAGAAAACGAAGAAGATTCAAAAAAAATAGAACATTTCAATATTTTTGAATAAATAGATTCTATTATTTATTAATAGAATTTTCTTCGCCTAGAGTTAATCAATAACAAAAAAAATGAATCTAATATATCAAATATCGATAGCAACGTCTTTTGCTACCAAAAGAGAATTGCTTCTTCTTTCAAATCGAAAATGATTGGATTTTCATTAACGGAAACCTATCTATTCTGTTATATTCCATTTTATACGTAAAAGTATAGGTGAATTCTCTTTTTTGGTTATAACTCTTATTTGAATCCTTTCATTTCAAAGAATTCATTGGTATGTTAGAATCAAAAAGAATCAAAAATAACTAAATAAGTAGAATTCAATAATTGAATAAATAGACAATTAATAAATCAAAAACGTAATACTAAATGAGATAAAGAAAGTACAATTTCGATTTGTGATGAATCATTGTTGCATTAGGTCGAACAGAAAGATTCTTTCTTGACCGAACTCAAAGTATTTAATGGAACTGAATTCTCTGAATTGATAGAATATAGAATGAGTCGAAAAGGATAAAAGAAATAACTCATCTTCAAATCGACTTCTTGACACGAAAAAAAGAAAAGAAATGAATGATTCAGAACTATATATATGCCCAGGCTACAATATGAAAATCATTTCAGGGATTTTCCCTTCTTTTGTCCGTGTCAACAAAAAATTCATGATGCCATGTGAATCGCTAGAAACATGTGAAGTGTATTATGGCTAACCCAATAACGAAAATTTCGTAAGGGGACTGAAGCAGGCTATCATGAAACAAAAGATCTTCTTTCTAAAGAAAGATTTGTTGGCTCGGAATCAAAGAATGAATCGATATCATATCTAATGAATCCATTTTTGAATAATTAAGTACTCTATTCCTTTAATTAGTATTATCGATAATGATCAAGAATTCATGAATTCTTGACTCATTTAATTGGAAATATTCCATTATAAAAACTACCATCGTATTTTGAACTTAGGTAAATACTTTATCAGTATATGGAGTAAAAAAACATAAAAAATTTGGCCTTTTATGCTTACTATAACTAGTTATTTCTGTTTTTTAATGGCTGTTTTAACGATAACCTTAGTTCTATTTATTGGTTTAAGAAAGATACGGCTTATTTAAAATAAATTGAATGCAAAATTCCGAAAAAATCTTTTTCGGGGATTTCGTGTATTCTATGGTTATTTCCGCAACCATTGCCAATTTTTTTCTTGGTTATTAAGATTCATAGATAATTCAGATTATTATTTAAAGATAGATCTTAACCTCTTTTTTTTATCTGCTCAAATCGAAATGATTGAAGTTTTTCTATTTGGAATTGTCTTAGGTCTAATTCCTATCACTTTGGCAGGATTATTTGTGACTGCATATTTACAATACAGACGTAGTGATCAGTTGGATCTTTGATTTTCCAAATTTTCTTTTTTTTATTAGTCTCTTTCCTACTGTAGGTCAAATTTCAGTTTGAATTTCACTTTGTTTTTATATAGACGAAATCACGCTCTGTAGGATTTGAACCTACGACATCGGGTTTTGGAGACCCGCGTTCTACCGAACTGAACTAAGAGCGCGTTTCAATCAAATCAAAAAAATCTTTTAGGATAGAAATCCTAACGCATTGCTTATACATATAGTATATGCAAATTAACGAATCCCTCTTCACTTCCTACAGGAGAAGTTATAGGTAGGGATGACAGGATTTGAACCTGTGACATTTTGTACCCAAAACAAACGCGCTACCAAGCTGCGCTACACCCCTTTTTGAACTTGTTCTAGAGTATCATTGTCTGTCTTCTTTTCCATATATATAGTCATTTTTTGATATCTATATCAAACTATATCAAAGTTTGTTGTCATTTATTATTTCTGGTTTCATATAATAAAAGAATAAAATATCTGAAACCTAATCGAACTTCTAGATAAAGAATTCCTATTTGAACAGTAATACTCATAAAAAGGGCTTCTTTCTTTTGTTTTTAGGCCGGGCAGAAAATTCTGATTGGTTCATCTTCCATAATCAATTTTAGAATTTTAGATAGGAATTCCGCGTAGGAAAAAAAAGAAAAATGAATACAAAAAATAGAGAATTACAGCATCTGACCATATATGGATTCCAATCAAGTAAAGAAAGAGAATTTGCAATGCAAGATATCAAAACATATCTCTCTGTGGCACCTGTAATAAGTACTCTATGGTTTGCTTCTTTAGCAGGTCTATTAATAGAAATTAATCGTTTATTCCCAGATGCTTTGTCATTCCCCTTTTTTTGATATTCAATTAAAAAATCATTAATATGTGAAGAAATAAAGGAGAATAGAATTCTGACGATTCTTTTTTCAAATCTTTAGATAGATAGGGGGATATAAAGAAAAAGCTCATTCAAAATGTACTGAATCAAAATCCAGTAAGTCCGCCCAAGATCACATTTAGGAAAAAGATGGAATTAATTAGTTTAGTGTAAGCTACATGAAATCATAGTAAAAAAAGAAGAGACTGAAATAAGAAAGTTATGGGGGTTTCGAATAAAACGAGATACTTAGAAAGAGATTGTATTAATTTAATACAAGTAATAAATTACTTTATTAACACTCGAATAATACATATTGAATTGATTAGGTAATTGCCAAAAGATCTTTCGATTCGAAATGGAATAACTAATTAAGAATTCTTATTGATTTTATTCTTCTTTTTCGATTCAAAAACCGGAAATAGGAGAGTTAAAAAAACCAATCAAAATATATAAAGGAGATTCATGGCTAAAGGGAAAGATATAAGAGTCAGAGTTTTTTTGGAATGTACTAGTTGTGTTCAAAGAAGTGATAATAAAAAATCACTGGGTATTTCTAGATATATTACCCAAAAAAATCGTTCCAATACACCCAGTTTATTGGAACTGAGAAAATTCTGTCGCTATTGTAACAAACATACAACTCATAGGGAAATCAAGATATAGATCGAAGGAAACTAACATAATATCTTCGATCTTTGCAAGCAATACACGAAGTAAGAACTTCACCATATTACTATATTAGATAATAGTAAAGAATATCTATGAATCAAACTTAATCTCATTTTCGTATGGAGATTCTCTCATGAGTATAGATATATAATAGATGGATGAAATAATCAAATTATTTTTGAATGATATCTGATAGATGAATGAAATAATCAAATGATATATGAATCAAAACCTATTTTGGTTGGATCTTAAATGAATCAATAAATCGAATTTTCGAGATAAGGAATAAACCATGGATAAACTCCAGCAACCTATTCGTATTCATAAACCCAAGAAACCTCTTGGTAAATTCAAAAACTTTTTTCGTAAATCCAAACAACCTTTTCCTAAATCTCGTTTAGGAAAATTTGGTAAAGATATTCCTCTTCGTCAATACCTTATTCTTCGTCGTAAATTTGAATTTTGCCATAAATCTCCTAGATATTCTAAATATCGTAATCGTATTCGTAAGCAATTTTTTCGTAAACGTTTCTTCATTAGATCAAGGAGTCAAATCCATTATAAATATATAGGTGTAATTAGTCGATTTATTGGTTGGCAAGCAAAAATCATACCTAAAGAAGTTACTAAATTAACCTTAAGACAACAACGACTAATGACTAATGCTATAAAAAAAGCTCGTATTTTAGGTTTCTTACCTTTTGTTGCAAATGAGATATATGCTAGGAAACGCAGGCTAGAGATTTTAAAACGTCGTCTTGAAAATGAAGAAAAAAAAAAATCACAAAAAAATCGTGCTAAAACTGGACCAAGAACTCCTCGTCCTAACACTGGACCAAGAACTCCTCGTCCTAAAAATGAAACGGGAACTCCTCCTCCTAACACTGGACCAAGAACTCCTCGTCCTAAAAATGAAACGGGAACTACTCCTCCTAAAAATGAACCAAGGACTCCTCGTCCTAACACTGGACCAAGAACTACTCGTCCTAACACTGAACCGGGAACTCCTCCTCCTAACACTGGACCAAGAACTACTCGTCCTAACACTGAACCGGGAACTACTCGTCCTAAAAATGAAACGGGAACTCCTCGTCCGAAAAATGAAACGGGAACTCCTCGTCCGAAAAATGAAACGGGAACTCCTCGTCCGAAAAATGAAACGGGAACTCCTCCTCCTAACACTGGACCAAGAACTACTCGTCCGAAAAATGAAACGGGAACTCCTCGTCCGAAAAATGAAACGGGAACTCCTCCTCCTAACACTGGACCAAGAACTACTCGTCCTAACACTGAACCGGGAACTCCTCGTCCTAAAAATAAAACGGGAACTACTCGTCCGAAAACGGAACCAAGAACTACTCGTCCGAAAACGGAACCGGGAACTCCTTCTCCTAAAACCAGAAATCCATAAGCATACTTCCCAATTGACTTAAAATCCCAAATTGGAATTCAAGCTAAAATGTAGATTTTTTTTGAAAAAGTTTAGAAAGCTGGTTGGATTCTTGTATTTTAAAAAAAGGAAAAACAATCTTTTTATTGAGAGATGCTCTTAATTGCTACTATTTTTCTTTATCTCAATCGATTTTCCTTTTATATCTTCCCGGAGTTCATTCTCCGGGGAATCCTTTTTTCATCATTACTAATAGATTATTTTAGTATCTCCTCATTTACCTTATTAGGTTTAATAATTTTATAAGAAATCTTGGAAAGACCAATCTTATTTGATATTGCTATTTGTGAAAGTATTTTACGATTAAGAATCGATTGCTTCTTGTACAGATTGTGGATAAATTGAGAATAACTATCAAATATTTGGTTTTCACGAGTTACTGCATTTATTCGAGTGATCCACAAACGGCGAAAATATCTCTTTTTCCTTCCTCTATCTCGATAAGAGTAAAACAAAGCTCTTATTGTCTGTTGGTTAATCGTTCGAGTGTGTCTTGAATGAGCTCCTTTAAAACCTGATACAAGGGAACGATTTTTTTTTCGACGTCTTCGAGCTATATATCCTCGCCTTACTCTGGTCATTGAATTCCATTCAATTTGAATGAATAACTAATGAATTCGATTTCTTTTCTTTCAGTTATTCTTTTTTCCGCCTAGGGTCAATCAATAACAAAACGGATTACTCCAATATATCAGATATCGATTCCAATGGCTTTTGCTACTATAACCTTCCCAACCACGATTCTTGCTTTTCTCTTATTTGACCTTTCCATAAAGATAAAGAATTCTATATTAAACAACAAAATAGTGGGTTCCATCGTTTCTATGGTTACGCCTCGAACGGTGAGGTTCTCTCTATACGCCGGAGCTTTTTTTCCATTGATAATCATCATCAAAAGATTTTGTGAACTTGTATAGTTCATATTCTTTGGCTCTACCTATTCATTAGAAAGTAATAGCCCTTTTGACACTAAGAGTTATCCATACAGTGACGGCATTTAATTAGAAAAGTTGGCTAGGTAGCTAACCCTATGAGTCCGTTCTTTCAAAAGGGAGCATAACCTTTTTGCTTCTTCATAATGCTATCTCCTCCGCTTAATGGATAACCTTTTGCTACCAATGGAGAATTGCTTCTTCTTTCAAATTGAAAATGATTGGATTTTCACCAATGAAAACCATAAATTTTATAGAATATAAATGGTGGATGATATCATATACTTTTTGAAAATATCCTATTGATCAGTATAGGTCGTTGATACTGGAAAAATTCTCTCATCTGTTCAAAGTCATGATCTGAACGAGTCACACATACACCCTAGTACATACTCCTCGACGCTGAGGACATCCTTTAAGAGCGGGGGATTTCTTAACATTTTTTTTTGGCTTTCTTACGTTTTTAAGAAGTTGTTTAATAGTTGGCATATTGTATGTATATTTATACAGAATATAATTGTTTGGTTTAGATCGATCTTAACCAGATGTTAATTTCTATTAACATGAATATTCAATAGAATTCGACTTTGAAATAGATGGACACAAAATCATTCAGATCATTCAGGATCTTCTCTTATTTTCTTCTTTTTGTTTCTTGCGTATTATGCGATCGACAATACCATAAGCTTGGGCTTCTGTTGCGGACATATAAGTATCTCTTTCCATATCATTCTGGATCTCATTTATGGGTCTGCCTGTATTTTGTGAATACATATCCGCAATAACCTCACGAAGTCTAAACAGTTCTTCTGCTTCCAATTCTATTTCACGTGGAGTGCCTATAAAAGGGGCAGTCCGAGGTTGGTGAATCATAATCCTAGCGTGAGGCAATGCGAATCGTTTAGTCTTTGTTCCTCCAACCAAAATTAAAGATGCACCTGATGCAGCTAATCCCATACCTATTGTACGCACATCAACCCTACCTTGCACATGTTTTATAACATCATATAAAGCTATTGATGATAGTGCGCTTCCACCCGGAGAGTGTATATACAAAGAAATATCACGATCATCTTGTTGACTCAGATATAGTAACAGACCGATAACTTGATCGATCCAAACGCCCGTAATCTCTCTACATAGAAAAAGGATTTTGCTGTGAATAATAAGTGGGTAGTTTACGTAAACCCAATCTTTTTTTTTCTCCTTTGAAGACCACCAGTCGGTGGGGACTTTTGGTATACCAATTGGCATATTGTATGTATATTTATACAGAATATAATTGTTTGGTTTAGATCGATCTTAACCAGATGTTAATTTCTATTAACATGAATATTCAATAGAATTCGACTTTGAAATAGATGGACACAAAATCATTCAGATCATTCAGGATCTTCTCTTATTTTATTTTTTTTGTTTCTCCTTTATTATGCGATCGACAATACCATAATCTTGGGCTTCTGTTGCGGACATATAAGTATCTCTTTCCATATCATTCTGGATCTCATTTACGGGTCTGCCTGTATTTTCTGAATAAATATCCGCAATAACGTCACGAAGTTTAAACATTTCTTCTGCTTCCAATTCTATTGAACGTGGAGTGCCTACAAAACGGGAAGCCGAAGGTTGGTGAATCAAAACCCTAGTGTGAGGGAATGCGATTCGTTTACTCTTTGTCCCTCCGACCAAAATTAAAGATGCACCTGATGCAGCTAATCCCATACCTATTGTACGCACATTAGGTACCAAACTTTTGATAGTATCATAAATGCCTAGTGATGCTAGTGCCCCTCCACCCGGAGAGTTTATATACAAAGAAATATCATCATTATCTTTACCCAGATATAGTAAGAGAGCGATAATTTGATTGACGATAATGCCCGTAATCTCTCTAGTTAGAAAAACGATTTTGTCGTAATAAAGTCGTTGGTATAGGTCAATCCAACGACTTTTTTCCCTTTCAAAACGGCGAAAAGGTACTTTTGGTACGCCTATACTCATAAAATTTCATCAATTTATTTCTTTTCAAAAAGTACACTTGAATAAAAAAACGTGAAAATCCATGAATTCCTGCCTTCATTCCTTTTTCTTCTTTTTTTTCTACTTCTATTTGATCCATTGGAAGGATTTTTTGATAGAGTAAGACAGAATGAATGCTGGAACCAAGGGATTGATTATTTGAAAGAATGATCAAGAATTTCTAATTCTAATGCAATCTTCCCGTTGCGTATTGGTACTTATCGGGTATAGAATAGATCTGCTTCTCTTTGTTCTTACGAACGGAGTTGTTCCCTTATTTTGATTTTCAATGGGATGAAATCAAAATGAGCCCTTTCTGATACAGAATCTACTGCAAAAAGGTGAGGTACACAGTATATAGTCTTTTGAGTTTAATGCGATAAAATAAAGTGACATAGTTTCTATTTCTCTTAAGGGGTATTTCCATGGGTTTGCCTTGGTATCGTGTTCATACTGTCGTATTGAATGATCCCGGTCGATTGCTTTCTGTTCATATAATGCACACAGCTCTAGTTGCTGGTTGGGCCGGTTCGATGGCTTTATACGAATTAGCGGTTTTTGATCCCTCTGATCCCGTTCTTGATCCAATGTGGAGACAGGGCATGTTCGTTATACCTTTCATGACTCGTTTAGGAATAACCAATTCATGGGGTGGTTGGAATATTTCAGGAGGAACTGTAACAAATCCAGGTATTTGGAGTTATGAAGGTGTTGCAGCGGGACATATAGTATTTTCTGGTTTGTGCTTCTTGGCAGCTATCTGGCATTGGGTATATTGGGACTTAGAAGTATTCTGTGATGAACGTACAGGAAAACCTTCTTTAGATTTGCCCAAGATTTTTGGAATTCATTTATTTCTCTCAGGTGTAGCTTGCTTTGGCTTTGGCGCATTTCATGTAACAGGATTGTACGGTCCTGGAATATGGGTGTCCGATCCTTATGGACTAACTGGAAAAGTGCAAGCTGTAAATCCAGCTTGGGGTGTGGATGGTTTTGATCCTTTTATTCCAGGAGGAATAGCCTCTCATCATATTGCAGCGGGTACGTTAGGCATATTAGCAGGTTTATTCCATTTGAGTGTCCGCCCGCCTCAACGTCTATACAAAGGATTACGTATGGGCAATATTGAAACAGTACTCTCCAGTAGTATTGCTGCTGTTTTTTTTGCAGCTTTTGTTGTTGCAGGAACCATGTGGTATGGTTCAGCAACTACCCCAATCGAATTATTTGGTCCTACTCGTTATCAATGGGACCAGGGATACTTTCAACAGGAAATATATCGAAGAGTTAGCGCTGGGCTAGCCGAAAATCTGAGTTTATCAGAAGCTTGGTCTCAAATTCCTGAGAAATTAGCTTTTTATGATTACATTGGTAATAATCCGGCAAAAGGAGGATTATTTAGAGCAGGTTCAATGGATAACGGAGATGGAATAGCAGTTGGATGGTTAGGGCACCCCCTTTTTAGAGATAAAGAAGGTCGAGAGCTTTTTGTACGTCGTATGCCTACTTTTTTTGAAACATTTCCGGTAGTTTTGGTAGATGACGACGGGATTGTGAGGGCCGATGTTCCTTTTAGAAGGGCAGAATCAAAATATAGTGTTGAACAAGTAGGTGTAACTGTTGAGTTCTATGGTGGTGAACTTAATGGAGTCAGTTATTCAGATCCTGCTACTGTTAAAAAATATGCTAGACGTGCCCAATTAGGTGAGATTTTTGAATTAGATCGAGCTACTTTGAAATCTGACGGTGTTTTTCGCAGTAGTCCAAGGGGTTGGTTTACTTTTGGACATGCTACATTCGCGTTGCTTTTCTTTTTCGGACACATTTGGCATGGCGCTAGAACCTTGTTCAGAGATGTTTTTGCTGGTATTGATCCAGATTTGGATGTTCAAGTGGAATTCGGAACATTCCAAAAAGTTGGAGATCCAACTACAAAGAGACAAGCAGTTTGATACAGCATTATTGTAGTATATTTCTATCTTCTTTTTTTTGTTCATGAGATACAAAAAAAAGAAATCTTGACTTGAATCATCATCTTCTCTTTGATTCTTTTTCTTTATACGATAAATGATCGATCTTAAATGAATAGGTGTGGAAGCTATAATCGTAAACTAAACCACGATCGAATCTATGGAAGCATTGGTTTATACATTCCTTTTAGTTTCGACTTTAGGGATAATCTTTTTCGCTATCTTTTTTCGAGAACCACCTAAGGTTCCAACTAAAATCAAAAAATAACAGAATTTTTGATTGAATCAAAGTAATGGGCCTCCCAGGAGACTCATTACTTTGATTCAATCAATTAATCCCCATGTTCTTCGAATGGATCTCTTAGTTGTTGAGAGGGTTGCCCAAAAGCGGTATATAAGGCATACCCAGTAAAGCTTACAAGTAAACCAGATATAAAGATCGCGACTAGGGTTGCTGTTTCCATTTTTCAAAAATTTCCAGAATGGATTATAAGATCGTTTATTTAGAAGTACAACAGAATAGTATATAAAGTCAACAGATGTTAACCAATCATTATTGAATAGAATAGAATTTATGGCTACACAAACCGTTGAAGATAGTTCTAGATCTGGACCAAGACGAACTCCTGTAGGAGATTTATTAAAACCTTTGAATTCAGAATATGGTAAAGTAGCTCCGGGTTGGGGTACTACACCACTTATGGGAGTTGCAATGGCTCTATTTGCTGTATTCCTATGTATTCTTTTGGAAATTTACAACTCTTCTGTTTTATTAGATGGAATCCCTAGGAGTTAGGCTTTTCAAAACTATGAGGTTTTGGTCTTTTCAGTAACGAAAAAATGACTATTCATTCAAAATTTTGATTTCTAAAGATTTTGGTAGTTCGACCGTGGAATTTATCTGTTTCGGTATTTTTGGAAAATGAGTGTGTGACTTGTTGTAATTGATCCTATGGATAATACATAGAACAAATAAATCTGTTATCTCTATGAATTCAACCTCGTCAGATATTTCTTCTAGTATCTGGAACACGAAATAAAATAGACCAAGACAAAATGAAACTATGATTCATACCTATTATTCAGTCAGACCTCGTAACCGAACTCAAAAAAATGGGAATATATTAACTATGATAGTGATTTCATAAATCAAATGAATTATACTTCGTAAGATTTTGATTTTGACCAAAGGAAAACTCTTTCTATAGATCTTGTTGAGTCAAGTCATTCTATCTAATCTATTTTTGAAAAAGTGATCAATCAAAGGATTCTTACTCAGAGAATCTTTGAGTTTAACTTGAGAAGAAATCATCGTGGTTCTAGTATGAATCTGAGGTTTCAAGTGATTCATAGGATCTCAACAAGAGAATTCCTATCAATTAGTAAAATTGAAGAAGTCTGATTTATGTACAGAAAACAATAAATCCAATGAAGAATCAAAATTCAAAATAGGAAGGAGAAGATTCAAAAGGCCTGTAACAATCCACATAAAAAAAGATAAATGAGCCAACTTGATATTTTTTGGCATTTTAATCACAAAGATCAAATTACGGATTTTATTACTTCATATGTTCGTTCAAATCCACCAAATGGTTAATTCAGTTTTAACCTATTTATTCAATATCCGTTGAAATCCCTATTTTTGTGTTTCAGCTTGAGCCGTATGAAATGAAATTTTCATATACGGTTCTCAGAGGGGGAGTCGTCTACCCGGGGTTACCTATCTCAATAAAGTATATGATTGGTTTGAGGAACGTCTCGAGATTCAGGCGATTGCAGATGATATAACTAGTAAATATGTTCCTCCTCATGTTAATATATTTTATTGTTTAGGGGGGATCACACTTACTTGTTTTCTAGTACAAGTAGCTACAGGTTTTGCTATGACTTTTTACTACCGTCCTACTGTTACAGAAGCTTTCTCTTCTGTCCAGTATATAATGACTGAGGCCAACTTTGGCTGGTTAATTCGCTCGGTTCATCGGTGGTCAGCGAGTATGATGGTTCTAATGATGATCCTACACGTATTTCGTGTGTATCTCACAGGTGGGTTTAAAAAACCCCGCGAATTAACTTGGCTTACAGGTGTGGTTTTGGCTGTATTAACAGCATCTTTTGGTGTAACCGGTTATTCCTTACCTTGGGACCAAATTGGTTATTGGGCAGTTAAAATCGTAACTGGTGTACCTGAAGCCATCCCACTAATCGGATCACCTTTAGTGGAGTTATTACGTGGAAGTGCTAGTGTTGGTCAATCCACCTTGACTCGTTTTTACAGTTTACATACTTTTGTGTTGCCTCTTCTTACTGCTGTATTTATGTTGATGCACTTTCTAATGATACGTAAGCAAGGAATTTCAGGTCCTTTATAAAGAAAACATAACATCAATATTTTCAATTGATCATATATCCTATTGGGGAGGATAAAAGGATTTCATTGCTATATATATGGTTTTTTTGAAAAAAAAAATCACACATGTTATTTAGATACTTCTCTTCAACCATAGAGTCTTCTATTCCGTAGCTAATACGACTAGTTGAAGTGAATTTTGCAAAGAAAGGATGGATTATGGGAGTGTGTGACTTGAACTATTGATTTAGCCATGCGGATACATGATATGATTTTCTCCGCCACGTTATAAATCACAACCAAAGGTGTCTCCGGATCCAGCCAAGACCTACGTAAACCCTTTACTTTATTTATGTAGTAAAAGATAGGCCGGTTCACTTAAAGAGAATATTCTCTATGATCATACCTGAATAATGTCATTCATAAACAGGCTCTGTAAGATCTGTAAAATAAAATGAAATGATGTGGCATGATTCAAATTTCTGTCTATTCCATTTTCTGAATTTCATCTACTCTACTTCATTATTTTAGTATAGAAATGCATTCATTTCCTTTGCATTGATTCCTATCTATCATACTATCAGAGTGAAAGAAGGGATCTAAGGAAGAATATAGGTTAGATTTTTTTAGTAACAAGTAAATACTTTGTATGGAAAAAATCAAGATATTTTATCGAGAAAAACCAATCAAGAGACATGAGACAATCCAAAAAGCGCTTGATCATGATCAATTTTGTAAGCCTACTTGGACAGTGAGCATTTCCTTCGAAAAAAAATTCGAATTTGTTGCAATCCCTGGTTGGAATTGTAACTTTTGAAAATGGGATCGTATAAACTCTTATCATGGAGTCTTATATACATTAATATATTAATTAGACATTCGATATTGGTTTGATTCTTTTGAGTCTTGCTCGAGCCGGATGATCAAAAATTATCATGTCCGGTTCCTTCGGGGGATGGATCTATACACAAAAATTCACCTATCCTAATAACAAAAAAACCTGACTTGAATGATCCTGTGTTAAGAGCAAAATTAGCTAAAGGGATGGGACATAATTATTATGGGGAACCCGCATGGCCCAACGATCTTTTATATATTTTTCCTGTAGTAATTCTAGGTACTATTGCATGTAACGTAGGTTTAGCGGTTTTAGAACCATCCATGATTGGTGAACCGGCGGACCCTTTTGCAACTCCTTTGGAAATCTTACCTGAATGGTACTTTTTCCCCGTGTTTCAAATACTTCGTACAGTACCCAATAAGTTATTGGGCGTTCTTTTAATGGTTTCAGTACCATTGGGATTACTGACAGTACCTTTTTTGGAGAATGTCAATAAATTCCAAAATCCATTTCGCCGACCAGTAGCTACAACGGTTTTTTTAATCGGTACCATAGTCGCACTTTGGTTAGGTATTGGAGCCACATTGCCTATTGATAAGTCCTTAACTTTAGGTCTTTTTTAAATGGATTCGTGAAGTATTTATTATGGTGTAGATATGTAAGGAATAGTTACTTCAAACTAATTATTCCTGACATACATTATTTTGAATATGAATCATTCCGCGAAAAAAAAGAAGCTTTGTATCAAAGATGAAAAGATTTCTTCTTTTTCTAATGTCAAAAAACATTAGAAAAAGAAGAGAAAGGCTTTTAATGGATTCAAAATAAAAACTTTTTATTTATTTATACCTAGAGCAGCTCCTCAAAATCTCATTTAGCGCTATTAGCCTCGTAGCTATTTCTAGCAGTGCCTCCATATTCAAATGAAATATATTCTTGCAGTTGTTCGAAGAAAACTCAACAAACAAGTCTTGGATCGTAGTGATCCCGGCTTTTTCAATAAGTGAACTGGTTTCGAGTGAAAAGTGTAATTGGTCAACAAAAAGAGAATCCCATGGGATTCTTACTTTCCCTTGAGTTTTTTTCCTTTTTAAAAGTTCTGTTTCTGTGAAGTCAAGGAAACTTTCGTATCTTGCGACTATTTCCTTTAGCGTTTTTTCATAGCTAAGGAGGAACACAGGCAAATTACAGGTCTCTTGATTTCTTGTCAAATCAATGTTCACATCCTCTTCTTCTGGATGTAGAAAATGACTAAATAATCCAATCAAATTCATAGAAGCGTCACGAATTGCTTCTTTAGGAGTTAAACTTCCATTGGTCCATATTTCAAAAAAAAGTATCTCTGCGTCTTTATTTCCATTTCCAAACTTATGAATCGTATAATTAGCATTTATAACAGGCATGGGTATATTCTCTACAAAATAACTCCCATCTTTATTTTGCGATTTATCTATGCTTTCCTTTGAAAATCAGAAAATCTAGATCTCTCGATTGTCAATTCTATCGAGAAATCTTTATTTTCTTTTGTACAAAATAAGTATCCGTATTTATCTACTATTTTTAGAGTAGGCGGTAGGTTTTCGATGTGATGAGCAACTACTATTGGATCTGGATTATTCGCTCTCACACGAATGGATGCTTTGATAACTTTATCTGTAAAACCCCTCAATACAACATTTGAAAAATTGGATAGGATTTGATGGACATTTTCAAAAATACCTTCTATATTACCATATTCAGAAGGTATATTCACATTCTTAAATTTCACGCGTCTGACAGCTGTGACTTTTGTCTCCTAACAGTAGAGCTTTTCGCATGGTAATACCAATACACTCAGCTTGACCTTTCGGAAGTGGGGAATAGAATGAAACGACCATAATGTAAACATACATTATGTATATATGAATCAATACACTTCCACTGTGGTTTTAGAGCCGATTCTTGTAAATATCTTTGCATCAATTCTTCTAAAAACACATTATCTCCTTTTTTTGCCATAATCTCTCCTTTTTTGAACATAAAATACAAAGAGGTAGATTAGAATAACCGATGGAAGCGTTATGATCATACCATAACTCCAATTTCTTCCTTATGAGTCCTAGTATTAATCAGGATTCGAGTTCTTAATCTTCCTATGGTACGGTAGGAATATACCATACCAATTCATTACGGGATGAAATCCCTTTGATAGAGATCCAATTCCGATAGACTCATGGAACGTTCTCATTAGCGTGTATCTAGTAGGAATTCGACTTTGAAATAGATGGACACAAAATCATTCAGATCATTCAGGATCTTCTCTTATTTTCTTCTTTTTGTTTCTTGCGTATTATGCGATCGGCAATACCAGAAGCTTGGGCTTCTGTTGCGGACATATAAGTATCTCTTTCCAGATCATTCTGGATCTCATTTATGGGTCTGCCTGTATTTTGTGGAATACATATCCGCAATAACCTCGACGAAGTCTAAACAGTTCTTCTGTTTCCCTTTCTATTTCACGTGGAGTGCCTATAAAAGGGGCAGTCCGAGGTTGGTGAATCATAATCCTAGCGTGAGGCAATGCGAATCGTTTAGTCTTTGTTCCTCCGGCCAAAATTAAAGATGCACCTGATGCAGCTAATCCCATACCTATTGTACGCACATCAACCCTACCTTGCACATGTTTTATAACAATAGGTATTGATGATAGTGTGTCTCCACCCGGAGAGTGTATATACAAAGAATATCACGATCATCTTGTTGACTCAGATATGCCCATTGGTATACCAAAAGTCCCCACCGACTGGGGATTTTCAAAGGAGAAAAAAAGGATTGGGTTTACGTAAACCACCCACTTATTGTTCACAGCAAAATCCTTTTTCTATGTAAAGAGATTACGGGCGTTTGGGTTGATCAAGTTATCGGTCTGTGGGCATACTTCCTCCTCTTTCAGTTATTCTTTTCTCTGCCTAGTTCAATCAATAACAAAATGGATTACTCCAATATATCAGATATCGATTCCAATGGCTTTTGCTACTATAACCTTCCCAACCACGATTCTTGCTTTTCCCCTATTTGACCTTTCCATAAAGATAAAGAATTTTATCTTAAACAACAAAATAGTGGGTTCCATCGTTTCTATGGTTACGCCTCGAACGGTGAGGTCCTCTGTGGCTTATTTTTTTCATTGATAATCATTTTAAAACACGTCTTCTTTTAGGAGGCCGGCATCCATTATGTGGGATAGGTGTTACATCACGTATGAAACTTAATTTTACACCACTATGAGCAATCGTTCTTAATGCTGTAGCTCTTCCGGCACCGCCACCTTTTATCTTAATTGCTGCTCGTTCCATACCCAGTTTCACTAACATATAAATAGCATTTTTTGTTGCTATTTGAGCAGCATAGGGTGTTTTTCTTTTTGGACCTTTGAATCCAGAAGTACCAGCGGAATCCCAAGAAACTACCTGACCCCCCCAATCTGTAACAGTTATAATTGTATTATTACAACTTGTTTTAATATGAATAAGTCCTTTTTTGATTTTACGTTTTATAGTTTTATATAAACGACGAGAACGTACAAACATGAAACGCCGATTCATGCGTGGAATCGAAATTCTACGTTTAGCTTTTTTCATATTTTATTATCTTTCGAAAGTATGAATTTTCAATCTCAATTCAAAAAAGATACAGAGATATCCATTTCATATTTTAAAGGATCCTTTCCTTTTTTTTTAGTTGAGTTGGGATTCAAATATCTTTTTTGAAACCTAACCCAATTTCATTCAAATTAGAAAAAAACTTGTTAGTGTAAACTCTTTGAATTCTTATTGTATCATGATTCTCACATATTGTATAGTATACATGAGAAAGTATATATGATAAATTCAGTCAAAAAGACTGAATGCGCATTTAATATCTAAATTAAATGAATAAAATATTCTTTTTGTTTCTCTAGTGTCTCAAATTTTTGCTATTGAAAATAGCAACATAACTCTCCGATTTTTCTCATCTACATCTATTCGAATTGGATAGACAAATTTCGATCAGATTTTTTTTTCATTTTTTTTTTTCAAAGGATTGAAACCCTGGAGGTTTTTTATACAGGATTTCGTATCTACTTTTGAGATTCAAATTTTATTTTGATTCAAAGGAAAGAACCCATGTAACTTCAATAATTCACTAAGAACACCTTTTAAAAGATTACGCGGTACAATTAAATCCAATGAGCCTTTTTCAAATAAGTATTCAGCTTCCTGTACACCTTCAGGTACAATGATTTTCATTACTTCTTTCAATTACTCTTTTACCTGCAAATGCAATATATGCATCTGGTTCGCCAATAATTATATCG
The DNA here is from genome assembly GCA_028095005.1 of Rhynchospora pubera. Lineage (NCBI taxonomy): Eukaryota > Viridiplantae > Streptophyta > Magnoliopsida > Poales > Cyperaceae > Rhynchospora > Rhynchospora pubera. The sequence continues at coordinate 27,064 of JAMFTS010001204.1, forward strand.
CCAAGCATTCCAAAACTGGCTGTAACACCACCTGTTGTAGGCGATGTAAGAAGTGACACTAAAAGTAAATTTTGACTTACTTGATAGTCCAATAAAGCCGAAGAAATTTTAGCCATCTGCATTAAG
>JAMFTS010005453.1:0-27189 GCA_028095005.1 Rhynchospora pubera
ATTAATATACAGCCCAATAATTTTACTGATTTGCAACATAATAATTCCTTCACTAAGACGACTAGTACCTCAACACCCTCATGACTGCTCCTCTTTTTCTATTTTCGAGCAAAATTCTAAGACGACTTGTACCTCAACACCTTCTCACGAGCTCGTTGCCGAGTCACGAGTTGGCTCGAGTTAAAATATTCGTCACCGTTGTTGCACTTTATTAATATACTTATTGATATAATTTATTTATACAGAGTGTACAAATTTTATTATTATTATATTCATTTTTTACCGTTACCGTATCCGTACCGTTAATTCTTAACGGGTACGGGTAAGGTACGGGTAAAGCTACTTTTAACGGGTACGGATAAAGAAAATTTTAACGAGTACGGTAATAAAAATACCTTATACCGTACCGTACCGTACCCATTGACAGCCCTAATTCAAAGTGTAAGGCCGATATGAATTAATAGATAGCTTGAAAATACCGTCAACAGTTCAACACTTCCTGATGTATTAAAATTTAGAAATTGTACGTTCACGTAAAAATGAACATTGACAATAATTCGACGACTTCATCCAATGATAAGAGGTAGTTACTATATACCATTTAAACTTAGGGCGAGTATCCTATGTATGGTTGCATACAATCATTCAGTGGACGTCTTTTGATCCGAGCCGTCCGATTTAATCTTAACGGTTATATTTTTTCGGGCTTATCAATCTTGGTATCATATACGGAACATCTATAGCCGTTGAGATTAAATCAGACGGCTGAGATCGAAAGTCATCCATAAATGGCCATTCAGATGATGCAGTTCCTTCAAACTTACGGCATCCATAGCATCCGCGGATTGAGGATGTCTATTATGGTCCAGCGTAAAGCCCATCAACATCAATTTGCCATCGCGCCTACCGCCTTTTTTGTAATCTCGTCCCACGTGACAGATCACGTGATTTCATTTACGGTTTAGCCTATTGTTTTCATTCCAATTTCCGATCAGATTCGAATCCTAGATTTCTTTCCATTTTGTTTCAATTTCCTATTGAAGGGACGACAGAGGCGCTATTTGATTCGAAGGAATCTCTTGCACGGAAACAGATCTCTAATGGCGATTGCGAGATTTTATCTGATTTGTTGGAGTCATGTCCTAGAAGTCAATAATTTGATGACTTAAATATTAGTTTATGTTATGGATGATATTTTATTATCTGTTCTTAGATTTATTATTGACATATCATTCAGTTTGAGGATCTGAATTTTGGATCTCTGCGGATCATTCTTTAGAATGACAATAATAAATCTAAACGGTCTATACTCTTGATAATTAACAAGGAACATTAATTATCGTATAAGATTAGTATGCAAGTTAAGTGATGATTAAGTTCTACAAATCATAGGTAAAGAGTTACCAACTTAATTGCATATGTGTATGTTATGGAACATAGTACAGGACTTGACCCAACGAAATAAATATATGGATTGTGTTATGTGTCATTATTTATTTCGTTATGATTTTAGTTCTAAGTTTGAGATGTTTATTTTTTGCACATGAGAATAGGTTCAATAAATATTGTCTACCGCTGATTCCCGATAAGAGGTGCTATACGGACTTTATTTATGTTCTCTTGAATTGTGCGGGAAAAAACTAATCATCAAGAAAACCGTATGTCACTCATTAATTCACTTAGTGAGTGACGATATCTGTTTGGACCCCTTGATGGAGATAGATTGTTTGCATGCAACTTTATACAATTATCTCTAGATCAAGAAACGTATAATCTGCAAGAATGACACATTCCTATCTTGTGACATAAGAATCAAAATAGAGAAATACTTTTATTCTCTTGTGCAGGATTTAAAATATTGTAGCAATACATTATTTATGCGAATTGGGAATTATAACGTGTTGCTAAATACCGCTTATGATTATTGAAATTAAATAACGATTTAATTCCGTGGCCAACAAAGCATAAATCCTCAAAGAGTCACACAAAATAGGTGTTTAACCATACGTGCATTAATTATTTATTTGCAACAGTGAGCTTTGCAAAAGTATGATAAGTTGACTAATTAATTATGTACCGTCATGAACCGTAACAATTAATTAAGTCAAATGGATAATATTGAAATAATTTAATGCATTGACTAATTTCATATTAATTATTAATAAGTTAATAATTAATTATAATCAACACATGTATTTATTTGAGCTAATTGGGCCTTTAATTAATTAGTTATTTAAATGTCCAATTTGAGGTGCAAATAAAAGGAATGGTTAATGGGCTAAACCAACTAGTTGTAGGCTAAAAGCCCATTAATGGGGGCGGCTAAGGAGGGGCATTTTGTCCTTCAAAATGTTGGTAGAGCTCTACGTCATGAGGGCTATAAATAGAGGTGCTCCTTGGGAGAAAACCCTAGCCTCCATACCAACTTTCTCTCTCCCACCTCCTTGGCCGAAAATTCAAAACGGGAAGAAAAATTTTCAGAATTTTTCTATCTCCTTCCTCCCTTCTATTCCACCTCTAGCTCATGTGTTGAGCAAGCTTTCCATTCAAATTAATTAGGAGAATTTATTAGAAGAAGAGAAAGTTTAGGAATTAGTCTTGTTCTTCAAATTACTAGCATAATTTGTTGAGAACTTGGTTAATACCTTAGTGGACTCGAGGCGACGACCGTCAACCTTGGTGGAGGCGCGGAGAGCACGCCACCGACTCCCATGCCGTGGATCGAGCCATCCAATTGCTATATTGGATGAGGTATCGATTTCTCTTTTTTTTCTTGTGTGTCGATTGAGCTTTTGCACTAGATCTACTTTGCTCTTTGTTTAATGGGATTAATTAAGTGTAATTAGTCACAAATTAAAATTGAGCGATTTCCTAACATGATTCTCGTCGCAGGTTTTTTATCTCAATCCACGGAATACATCTAAATTGTGTCTAATTCTGAGATTTCTGTCTATTTGTTTGCATTTCTTATGTACTGATTCCGTTCTACTATCTTTGAATTTGTCGAAAACAGATTTGAATTGAATTGTTACGAACTCCTCTGAATTGGATCGAAATAGATTTGGATTGAATTTTCATCCAAATTGCTCTGGATTAAATCGTTATTCGGCTTTTCCTTCTAATTGTGAGATTCTACACAGAAAATGTATGGTTCAGGTCAGAAATATTCAATTGTTTTGCTTGACTGTATTTATTTATGTTTGAATTGAAGAAAACATGAAGCGATTTTGAGTGCTTGTAAATACATTTCGTGTTGAAGCAAACTGATTCTTTAGGTCATACATTTTCATAGTCTAATACGATTGTAATCACTCATAGTTTCATTAATTAGTATAATTATGTGTAATTACTGTTATTTCATGTTATTTGTTGTAGTTACTGTCATCCAAATTGGTGTTTCATGGATTGTGTACAAGGAAAATAATGTTGTATATTTGCTATACAAGTGTTCAGTTAGTGTAGACAAATGATTTTTTTTATTTATAAACGGAGGAATTACAGTGATTCATATGGAGATGCACACAGTGTTTCCAATAACTATAAATGTTCAGTTAGTTTCCATATGTGTTGTGTTTGTTGCAATTAGTGATCAATTAGAGAAATTAATATTACACGATCAATTTCTTCCACATTTGTTTATGATTCTTAACAGGCATTGGTTTGGATCTTGCATGGGACATACATACGTTTTCTCAAAGTGAACAAGATCATACTAATCCGATGGGGACAGATGTCAGTGGTGATGATTGTGGAGAATCAGACGATGAAAACGGACTTCCCATCAATGACATCCAGGAACATGTCCAGGAGGAAACCTCACATGTCTTTGCCATGGAGCAACCATTGCAAACTCTTTTCCCTCCCCCACGCAAGGGAATGGAATTTGTTTCATGGGAGGACGACATGACGCACATATGTATTACCTGTGGTATGCATACGACCGTGGTTTTTGTGTAAAAAAAAATAGAGGTTCTGACAAAGAGGGTAGACAAAGGTTGATCATGAGTTGTACAAAAGGTGGAACACCAAAAATCACATCTAAGAAAGCTATTCCTGATAAGAACAAGAAAGTTGAAGCAAAAAATTGCAAGAATAGTTTTTACGTAAAGTTGGATGAATCCAGGAATGTTTGGGTAGTTACCGGATTCATTGAAACACATAACCATCCCCTCTGGCCCGAATACTCGCATAAGATGAGGTGCTTCAGGATTATAAAGGATTGGGCAAAAAAACAGCTTGAACTCAATGATAGATCTGGGGTCTCCATTACGTCATTGATGCTGTTTTTTCGTGAGGCAAAAAAGAAGGACCCCAAGTTTTACTATTCGTACATATTCGATGTAGAGAATCGTCTCGATATTGTATTTTGGGCGGACTCAACTTCGCAATCTTGGTTTGAATTTTTCGACGATATGGTCACATTTGATGCCACCTATATAGTCAACAAGTATGTACTGAATCATTATTTTTATTTTACATTATATGGTTTTCATCATGTGCATTTCATGAATTATAAGAATTTGTATTTGACCACAGAAATCTATGATTTACTTCATGTTTCAAGTGTTCAGTTTGTGTTATTAAGGAGTGGTATTAAGCATTATTTTAAGAATCTGTATTTGCCCCCAGAAATTTATGCTTTACTACATATGTGAAGTGTTCAGTTTGCATTTGTAAGGAGTGGTATTAAGCATAATTATCACTTGCACAGTCAAGAGTACAGCTATAAATTAGATCTCATACAACAACATTTAAGAACAATTGATTCCAGTGAGTGAGATACAATTTTGAGTTATGTTCTCATGTTTCAGTTTACTGGTACAAAGAATGATATTAACTAAACAAGTCGACAAACCTATTGTCTTACTGTTATTTGGTATTGGTAATAATTTTTTTGGCAAAACACAGATACGATCTTCTAACGTTGCTCCGCTCGTTGGTGTTAATCATCATGGTCAGTGCATAATTTTTGGGTGTGCCATGATGATCCATGAAGATGCGGATTCTTACAAATGGATCATTACCAACTGGCTAGAGTGCATGGGTGGAAAGGCACCCAAAACAATTATAACAGACCATTCAGCAGCAATGACAAAAGCAATAGCTGAAACATTAACTCATACCCAACATCGGCACTGCATATGGCACATCCTCGACAAACTGGACAACATAATTGGCAATAAAAAGCAAGCTGGCATAGACCTCCGAGCCATCATTTATGAGTCCAAGACAGAAGCTGATTTTGAAAGTAATTGCAAGTCAACTATCAGATTTCATTCCCTCGAAGGTACAGAATTTTTTTATGCTACTTTGATGTGATGATTAGGTGTGGTTTTAAGCATAATTATAAGAATCTGTATTTGGCCACTGAAATCTGTGCTTTATTTCATTTTTCAAGAAATATTATCGCTTGATTCATTCTTACAATTAATATATGTTAATTAGTATACACCAATATCTCACTCTAAATTGAAAGTAATTAAATAAAAATGCTGTTTGTGTTTCCTGCCCGGCCAGCATGTGTAACCCACGGGGAATTGCACCGCGCGCTCACTCCCAATTTGGAGGTACACTCATTTTTAATAAATATGTATTTTTCAAGTGCAAAAGATTATTTTAGTCCTACGAAAAAAATTTGGAGTGAACCTCCAAATTGAGGAGTGAGCGAAAAGAGAAAAGAGATGTATTTTATTCTTGAATAGAAAAGAGATGTAAATAATATATAGTATCTCTTTGAAAAGATAAAAGAAGGAAAAAACTACAATGCTACCGGTGTGAAATAAAGTACTACTAGTGTGACACACAGGTTATCCGTGAATTTCATCAAAATAACATTTGTTTAAGAGTGTTATGAAATTTAATTAATTTTGTTGATTGCTAATATTCGTAGGTCACTACTTATTTATCTCTATATTCTCCACTATTTATATTTATTTTCATTTCATGATCTCCACTACACTAATAGTTTGCAAGGGTTTCAAAAGAGAAAACCAGTCCAAAGAGGTCTAATATACATATAGGGTGCGTTTGGATGAGAGAAGAAGAAGAGGAAGAAGGAAGATGGGAAGAAAAAAAATTATAAACAATCCAAACTCTTCACAAAGTTACACACTTCCCAATACTTCTTCCCACTTCTTCCCTTCTTCCCTTCTTCCCACACCTATCCAAACGCACCCATAGGGTGTCAAAAACTCCAAACTAGTCTAAAATTTTCTAGAGCGCTGTCTAACGCCATAGGGCGCTGTGCAATGCTGAAGAGTGAGGATACTATATATAATTTCTTAAATTAAATATTCATTTCTTAAATGTCTTTTAAGCAGTTACGCAATCTTCTTGGATGTTGATTTTGCACGGAAAATGAAAGAATGGGTCTGTTCACAGTTACGCAATCTTCTTGGATGTTGATTTTGCTCCTTATTTTGTCCCACAATGCATGTATCGACTGTTGCAACTTTGCATCTTTTGGGTTTCAATAATTTGAGATGTTAGGAGCCGATTGAAAGTGGAGGATAGGCCACGTGTGTAATTGGGTTGAATACGATTGGTTGATGCATGGATAAGGTGTCCCCCAATAGATGAGCATGTACAGTTGATACCATCACCTGTCTAGTGCAGTTTACCACCAGAATATCCTTGGTTCGAACCAGTAGGTTCTCGAGACCATGATTCATCATTTCATAATATTTTCCCTCTTTTGTACTTTGATGATTGTTTTCCAAGTCTATGTACCCAACAACATATCTTACTCGTATAAATGCTTATGCCCTGCCTTAACCAACGCACTACTACTTGAAATAAGAGGAAAAAACAAATGAAAGCAGTGCAGCGCTACAGTCCCAATCAGTATCATTTTTGCTTTCCAATTCATAAATTTTAAACAAGGGGGTTCGGTCCCCATTGAAATACAGAAAAACATAGCAGTTACACAAGGCAACTTCTAAAAGCTGGAAAAACAGAACCACGTCAAAATTATGGTTTTCTTTCCTCTCAACTAAAAACGAGCTGCTACTAATTCAATTGTCTCATTGCTAGATTCACATGCCTCAGACAGACGGTATACCAAAAAATAATAGCGCCCAATACATATCACATTAGCTAAACGGGGAAAATAAACAGCCTATAATTTAGTTTAACTTAGAGATGAGCTCATTGATATTTTCTTCACGGTTCCCAGTGTCGCCACCATCTTTGAAGGGTCGCTTTGAGACAGACAAACGTCTTTCAGGGCATTTCAACTTGAAGGGCTGGAGGAAGTGATTTGCCTCTACAAAATGTGGGCCCAAGTTTGCAATCTCATGCACCATATCTTCTACACAGATCATCCCATACTGACCAAGTGCCTGTCATAATTAGAAGAAAAACAAAATAAATGAGTAAAAGAGGAAATTAGCACAAGTACATTTGCAAAGGGGAAAATGTTGTGGCACTAGTTGGGACGACAGGTACAAGACCCATAAAGCCACAAAGCAAGAGCTAAACGAATCACAAAGCCACAAAAGGAGAGCCCTTGTTCTGAGAGGCAATTTGTGACAATACTTAAACTAAATATTATTTACATTTACCCCAAATTTGAAAAAAAAGGAAAAAGCAATACCTGCTCAATTACTTCATTGTTTGTGAGAGGAACAATTTCCTTTTCAACCTTTCCACAGCCCTTCCTATATATCAGTTCTTTCACACTCTTCAAATTTGGATATCTGTTATTCAGTGTACCCTTGTTCAATGACAATAATAAAACAGACAATACAACAAAAATATGGAAAAGAAGGGAACTCATTGCCACAACTTTGGTAACAATTTTTTTTCCTAATAATGCAAAAATTTAAACTTCAAACTGCAAATTTTAACTGTTTATCTTGTTTTGTACTAAAAAAGTAATGCACATGCGTTAAATTCATAACATTTTCAGTTTGTTTTGTATGAGATCATATAATGGACAAATTAATGGTCCAGTTAATCACAATAGACCTGAGAAACAATCAGAAGAGACCTTTGATTTCTCAGCTTCTTGATACTGTACCAAACAAACTACAAATGTATTTCATAAATAAAACAAGATCAACAGTTTTGCCATCTGAAGTTTCCAACTTTTGAATTGTTAATGAATAAACTTAAGTCGTGATGGACCACCAAAGTTGTGGACCTTGTCGTGGATCCCTTCTCCATATGGATATAGTACAAGTGTCTAGTATAATTACCCGTATGTAACATATGGTTCAACCATGAGTAGCATCTTCAAATTTGATTCACTTGCCTTCAAAAATACACCACTGAGTATGTGTGGCAACCTCAATATGTTTAAAATTTTCTTGGTCTTCGGATGCATATCCCTTTTGCTGAAGTTAAGTCAAATAAATTGAAAAAGAGAAGAAATTAATAGTGGTTCTGAGAACTTGTCAAGCTCAAAAATGAAAAATGTTAACATTGACAATAACAAACAGTTATCTTCTGGACATGAAGGAAAAATGCAACAGTTTGCAGAGATAATAAATCAAAATACAAAACCATAGTTATGGGAAAAGAAATTAGAGCAAAATAAATACAGAAGTGAAAGAGGAAGTTGAGTACTTACCCACGCAGGCGAATAACAAAAAGCAATTTAGATTTCAGGTCATCCACTGATACTTTCCTCAATTTTAGCCTATTCCTCATTCGAATGAAATCCAACTCCTACCAATTTATGAAAATATATTTAGTCCAATTTTTTCAAGAGGAAAAATTTTAAATGCAAATTGAGCTGAAAGTTTATTAAATCAAATGTGTTCTGCTTGCTGTGAAGCACTGATAACGATAGTACCACTGTTACATCTTGGTACAGTACTACCAAACTTTTGCCATGTTAATTAGTGATTTCAGGGCCTCATATGACACAGATCATGGGCATACAAAAATTGAAACAAAATAAATTTTGGGACTGCCCAGTAAAGTACTGTTAGTCTATCAATTTTTAAATTTTGGGACTTTGAAGGCTAATCTCAGAACCCCAAAATCCCCAATCAAGCAAAATCATAAACATTAGCTACCTTATCGCGGTACTCTTTGATGAACTGCTCGGGCCTTTTAATGGTAGATTTGAAGTCCTCTTTCCTCTTCCTTTTAGCATCTCTTCTCTCCCTCCTCTTTATAGCCCAATCTTCTTTCTGTTTTCTCTTCTTCAAGACCGTCTCCACGACATAGTTGAGCTGCGTTTGCTCCTCTTCCGCCATTAATGTCTATCTGGCGCAAACAATCCCGAATTCAGAAGTCAGAACTAACATTTGCTTTACATTAAAAATTAAAAATCGAGAAAAAATCGTCATGAACGTTAGCTTACTTCTAGGGTTTAGGCTTCAGAGAAGAGAGAGAGAGAGAGAGAGAGAGAGAGAGAGAGACAGAGAATAAAAGAACTCCATCGCTGATTTCACTGGACCCATCACGTATGCGAGTTTAAAGGCCCATGGGCTTGTCTGTTGTAAATTACTGAGATTCTTTTTTGCTTATTAGCTATCTTTATTGTTGTATATTCTTTTTTCACCAGAGTCATAGTGCACTTCTATTCATTGTACTTTATTTGTTAGATAACTTAGATTAAATCTCAGTGCCATGTTTTATTTAACAAAATTAGAAAAGTTGGGCATGCATTAACAAAACAAAATTATGTTTTTCTGTCAGTTCGTCTGCTTATGTTTGTCAGCAACTATGCGAATCACTTTATAATTTTCTTTAAATTCTTTAGCTATGTTGAAAAGTTTGTGATATCAAAACGTTTGAATATAATAGTGAACTTTGCACCTTCATTTTTTTTATTCAGAATTCAGTTCACGGAGCAAAGACAGATCCAGGGAATTGTTTAATATATAGTACCAATAAAAAAAATTGTTTAATACAGGTGCAAACTTGCCAATAAACTTGAAGCCTTGCTAAAAAGCATGAAATGAATCATATGATAATACAAATTAACAATAATTATTCATTTATAATTAAAAAATATAGATTACAAGTATGGCTGCATTTATACTTTATATACATCTCATATTGCTTTCACTCATTGCCATTCTGTTTGGCAAACAGCAAAATTATTCATGTTATGCAGGATCTTGACATACAACTTGCACGATTTAGTAAACAAATATAAAATTCACAATTCCATCTTATGCTCCACCGACGTTCCATCCATAGAATTGCTACTTCAACAATGCAATATATGGGCTTAAAAATACTATTACCTTAAACTTATGAAAGGTTGAAAGAAAAAAGAATTTCAAACCTTGCCTTGCTAATATTTCAGAAAAGACGAGTCTTATACTGGTGAGAACTAGAGATGCTGATCCTAGCCTCAAATACAGACAATCCAAAATTCTTTAAAAACTCCCTACTTGAAAGTGGAACCACAACTTAGTACTGACTTTATGAGGTGAGCTTTGTTTCATTAAATCTGATACCCCAAATATGCAATGACATCAAACTCATTTTTTTTTTCTCTTCATAGTTCAAGATATCAATTGCGCCTCAAAGCAAAGTGTGGGTACTCGTATGTTTTAGCCATTACCTCAGCACCGGATCAGGTAGAAGAGGCTGTGAACTTCTATGAAGTCTCCGGTGCAAGGGAACAAGTAGAGCATATTATCTCAGGCAACCCAAAAAAATTTGAGTTTCTGACAATACACTCCTCAAATCTTGGGAGAACAAATAAAATTGGAACTCAAACTATATACTCTGAGCACACACAACCATCCGTGCTTTAAATAATTTTAGCTGGAGAAAAAACGAGAATGTCATTTATAAAGTAAATTCGTACCAAATCTAACTATTCAAAGTACCAACACTAGTTCTCAAAGTGCTTTAAATCTCATACTCTGAGCACACACAACCATCCGTGCTTTAAATAATTTAGCTGGAGAAAAAACGAGAATGTCATATATAAAAGTAATTTCATACCAAATCTAACTACTTAAAGTGCCAACACTAGTTCTCACCTCGCGTGATATTGTTTTAATTCAACTTATCAAAAAAAAAAAAAAAATTTACTGTATATCAATACAAAAATGAGCTGACAATATTTATGGGGAAAAATGAAAAGATATGGCCACTACAGAAACCCCTAATTCATTATTGTTCAGAAAACAAAAAAGCTTAAATTGTTTTCCAATCAAAACTGTTTCCTCTTATTTCTAAACAACTTATCCCTCTTGGCATACACGTAGAAAAATCCAAAAACAAATGCTGCTGATACTGAGACCGTTATCCAAGGAAAAGGAGGGTCTGTAAAACATACCAATTGTGCCTCCATTTCCTGAGATGCCTGGTACACCAGGGTATGAATCATGTACAGATCATGATCACTCAACTTCAGATAATACATGGCCTTCTCATAATCCAACCGTGACATGGTCGATATAACCTTATCCAATTTAAACCTAAAAAGGTTCCACCTTTGCACAAATTCAACATACCTCTTTTTTCTGTGTAACATTTTCTCGCCTCCATGCATGGCCATGGCTTCTAACACATCAATAGCACTTGAAATGGTGTAATTCAAGGTGGACAGAAGAACATTTCTTCTGGCTGCATCTCTTTGTGCAAAAGAGAGGGTTAGGGTTTCAGCAAATGGGCCAAAGGGGGTGTGGCCCACACTCCAGGTGTAGTCAATAAGTGTGTCATTATGCTCAGGGCTCCATGAGAGGTGAGTAGGTGATACCCCCCACATGCTTTGCAAAATTGCACCAACCAATGGACGGTTTAGATTTCTGGTCTGGGTTATGACATGGCGGCCATTACAGCTGTAGTCGCTGACAGTTTGAGAACTCTTTGTTCTTACTGCTATCACCATGTCCTTGAAGGACACGGCTTGGTGGTAACGGTCCAGCATTAGAAGTTTGTCCCAGTTGAGGTCAAAGACAAACACAGGAATAATTCTCGAGTATTCATCTTCACCTATTCCAGCCAACCGGTTCATCTCCTCTGATGAATCTGATAGGATCTGACGTAGCCGTTTTGAGTCAAGGTATTCACTTACAATCAAAGTATAATTCTCAAACAGAAAACGGGATGTGAAGGAGTTAGTAGACCTTGCAATGGCAAAAGAACAAATGGGACATTCGGTGTATTTAATACTATGCCTCTTGAATTCAAGGTTCTGTAAGTTATATGCCAATTTCCCATCTTCGATTGTTTTTTCTATCACTTCCCAATCTAACCCAACTGGATCCCTCTGCTCCGACCCATAAATGTGCACAAACCGAATCTGAAGTTTATTCTCATAGTAAACTGGAATTCTAAGAGATGGTACCAACATTGTCTTGTAGGCACTCAACACAAGAGACGCAAGGTCAGCATGAAGTGACCTCTCTGACTTGGGTCGGCCATGCAAAGTTGCCAGTGGGTGAAATTCACCTTTGGGCAACAACCCTTCACCTGACAAAGCAGGTCCATAGTTGACTGGGCCGGCTGCAAGGTCGATCCACATATACCGATCCTTCCCGGCCCAAACCGTCCCAAAACACTGGGAGAAGGCTAGAGACGGATCCCTGCCGTCAAAGGAGTAAGCATACTGGCGCGACTGCGAACCGAGATTAAGCAAGTAGATGTAAAAGGAAGGGGAAGAGGAGGCGGAGTCTTCTGATTGGAAATCAGACTCAATTATGGAGTCTATTACAGAGTAGGGAACAGAAGAGAGCACTGTTTGGTGAAATGGAGCTGGGGTTTTGGAGAGGTGTGAAGAGAGAGCTTCAGAGAGTGAGGTGGAAAGGTGAGATGAAGAAGCTGAGACTGACAAATGGAGGTTATGGGAAACCGCGAGGTTATGAGGTGACGAGAGAGAGAAAAACGGAGAGGAAGTGATGGCAGCGGAGGCGAAGGAAGAGAGGAGAGAAGGGGAGGAGGCGGAGAAGGCGGGGCCCACGAGTCGGACGGAGACGGGAATAGGAACAGAGAGGGATAGGAGAGAGGTAATGGGGTTGGAAGGAAAGGGAGGGAAAGAGAGGAGGCGCCTGAGGTGGCTAGAGAGGGAGAGGTAGGTGTCGTTGGTGGCGCGTGGATCGAGGCGGAAGTGGTCGGAGAGGAAGGCGTCGAGGCCAGGCGGCGCAGCGGAGGAGGAGGAGGAGGAGGAGGAGAAGACGAAGAGGGAAATGAGGAAGAGGGATAGGGGAAGGGTTTTGGACATGACTTGGGAGGGAGGGAGGAGAGGTGGATGGAGGTAGGGTTTGGAGTAGAGTGTGAGATCGGAGTCGCGATCGGATCGGGAAGAGAACGGAAGAGAGGGAACGACTGTGGGGATAAATTGCGTGGACTTGGTTTAGAGAAATCACACTTTGACCTGACCTGCTTTCTTTCTGGTGCATGGGTCCACTGGAATCTCGATATGTTCCGGGAAGGATTCTGAGATTCTATCCTCCTCTCTTTTTTCCCTGATTAACCCCAGAATTTGGAGTATCCATTTTTATGTCCAGACTCCAGAGCAGCAAATTCGAAATGCCGAAATGTTGCGATGTGTGCAAAATGTGATATAAATTTACATCCAGTAGTTTTAATTTACTATCTAAATTTTAGATTTTCTATATTACGGATTTTTAAATTGAAATTATGGTGTTAAAAATGAAAAGAATTTGATCCCTCTTATACTTTTGATTTAAAAAAAAATCGAATACAAATGTGAGTTATTAATTTTGCGAATTTTCAATGAAAATGTTTTTGTGTAAAAAAAAGATATAAATAAAACTATTATTCATACATATTAAACCTGAGTAATTTCTAGTGTGTGTGTATATAAAGGGTGCGTTTGGATGGGCGGGAATAAAGAATAGGAATAAAGAATAGGAATAAAGAATTTTAGTTTGCGTGCTTATTCTTATTATTGTGTAACCTAAACAAAAGAGAATCAGAATAACTTAAAGTTTGAATAAGAACATTGTTTCACGCATGACTCTTATTACTCAATCATTTTTTTTTAAGATAAGATGAGATCAAGTTCTCCAACTTCGAAATTAAATGTCACAAAAGACTTCTATTGGATTTCGGACCTACAACCTCTGCTGAAGATGCATTGTTCTTTTGCTACTAGTGTACTAGATCAAGAGCTAGTTCACATTACTCACTCAATTTAGCGACTTAAACTTGGATTAGTGACTTAATCGGTCTTAATAATTATAATAATTAATATGTCATGGCGTCAGACAACTCGAGCTTTGTTTTAAGTATGTAAAACATCCCTTTGTATACATTATTATGAGAGAAGAATAATTGTTTCGTACTAAATATCGGATTAATTAATTTTCGGCTGTAAATTTTTTTTATGATAAGGACTAATTGATAATTGGTAAAAAAATCTTCATAATATATTTAAAAAATTAACTCAATTCTCACAAATAGAGGAAAAAATATAATTGTAGACAGATCTTGAACATATATATTTGTAACTGTTGGTTAAACATTTTCTCTCGATTTGCCGATTTGCAAAACAACACCGAAACCTTTAAACTAACATCTCTCTTTAGTGTTTTATAGCTAAATTTATTGAAGAATGGATTAAAGCAAGCGTGGCACTTAGTTTGGAGCTTCAAGAGATTGCTTTGGTCTAGTTAGAGTCAGTAATTAAGGTTTAATTAAACTCTAAACTAATCTCAATCAATTTGCTGGTAAAATGCTCAGTTTTTCTGTCCAGCGTCATACAACGCCAGTTGCCGTTACACAACGCTGAGTTAATTCGATTTTAATTGCAAAATCTCTGACAAGGTTGGAACAGCGTTACACAACGCTCAGTAGCGTTGTGCAACGTTAGTTCATCTGTTTTTAAACCAGTTAAATCCTTTATTTCCCCTTGTCAGAACGTTATGCAACGCTAAGTAACGTTACACAACGTTTCCACTCCTATGTTGTGTAACGCTACTCAGCGTTGTACAACGCAGTATGAAACATGCGACTCTGCATTGCTCAGACATCGATCTGCATCGATGCTGCATGCATGCTGCCATGTTCCATGCATTGTAGCGTTGTGTAACGCTCTAAACTTCGCTCAGACTTCGCTTTTTCGCCCTGGTCGCGTAGAGCAACGCTGAATAGCGTTGTGCAACGGCGACGTTGTGTGACGCCAGTCAGCGTCGTATGACGTTCTGACAATGTTGTTTGAGTTTGTCAGTTCTGCCTTATTCGTTTTCTTGACTTCGTTGTGCAACGCTACCAAGCGTTACACAACGCTCTGACAAGTTCCAACGGAACTGTCGAGCTTTTGCTTTGGACTTTTGCTGAAGCGTTGTGCAACGCTATACAGCGTTACACAACGCTCTGACAACTCACAACGTTATTGTCTGTGACCGTTTGATTTTTCAACGGCTATTTGGGCGTTGTACAACGGCATATAGCGTTGTATAACGCCCGAGTCTGTTTTGACTGGTCTTTGGAGCTGTTGGCGCCCTCTATAAATATGGGGCCTCTTGGAACTGTTTAGACACTTTTGAAACCCTTGAAACTCCTCCCTTTTGAGCTCCAACCAGTTAGACATTACTCTCTCTTGTGTTTGAGCATTATTTAGCAAAATCATTGAGATTAGAGTGTGCTAAACCAATCCACTAGTGTTAATTGCTAGATTTGTTGAGAGATTTGGTTAGAGCCTCAATCCTTTGTAGTGTTTGAGCTTGTTTAATTGAGTTAGGCCAATCCACCTTGAGAGTGATTGTAACAAGGTGATTTGGTTCGAAGTTGTAGTCCCGTTCGTGTGGAATTGAATGGAGCGCGCCCATTTCGAGGTTGCGAAACTCCCGGAGACGTACGACTAAGGCTAGCTCTTCCTAGCGGGTCGGAACTCCGTAATACATCGCGTGTTCAATTTCTCTCTCTCTTTCTCTCTTTATTATCTTGCTACTTGAATTGCTTGTGCTTTGATTGTTTTGTATTAGACCAAGTTTGAATTGAACCAAATATTGACCATACCGGTTTAGAAATTCGTTTTTGTGCCTATTCACCCCCTCTAGGCCTAATTTTAGGGACAACAAAGTGGTATCAGAGCAGGGGTTATCTTTTGACCATCTTGTTAGGTAGATAACCTCGATTCATGGCCTCTAGGGTGATAGAAAAACCGGACAAATTTGGTTCCACTTGCAAGAACTTCCGTTATTGGAAGAGATGTATGGTTGTATACCTTAACTTGATTGACCTTTGGGAGGTTGTTGATAAGCCATACACACCAATTTGTGATAGTGAAGGTAGAGAAACCCATGCCTCTAAGACCATTAGGACCAAGAATGATAATGCCGTGAATGTCTTGTTAAATTCGGTACATGAGTCCATAGCGGCAATTTTTGGTAGTTCTACTAGTGCACATGAAATGTGGGTTTCTCTCTTGAACCGTTATGAGGGAAATTCTCTAATCAAAAGCTCTCGACAATTCGAGTTAGAGTCTAGATTGGATAATTTCCGCATAAGGGAAGGTGAATGCATCGAGGAGATGTATACTCGGTTTATACAATTGCTCGATGAATTCACTAACATAGGAGAGACCCTTTCTAATAGTCGTGTTATAGGAAGATTGCTTAGGGCTTTGGTGGGAAGACCTCAATTCGACACTCTCATCTCGACTCTTGAGACACAACAAAGGTCCCACAACAACCTCACACCGGAGATCATCTACACTCACTACCGGTGCGTGGAGGAGAAGTTCAAGCAACTTGGAGAGTTGAAGTATGAGCCCAAAACCGTGGCATTGGCGGCAAATGACAACAAGGCATCTCCCTCCAAGAACCGCCACAATGACAACCACCAAGGGAGACACCGCCACTCAAGTGACAAGGCCAAAGGCATCATCGACCTTGATGAGGACAAGCAAGGAGCCGTTCTCTCAAAGATGTTTCGAGCCATCATGATCTTTGAAGGAAAGTTCAACAAAGAAAGGCTTGAGAATGACGAAAGAGCTCTTTGCTTCGTATGCCAAAAAGAAGGTCATACCATGTACTCTTGCTTCAAGCTCTTCCCTCACTTGAAGAAGGACAAGGAAGATGGTGGCAAGAGAAGGAGTGATGGCCGGTTCAAGTCCAAGAAGGGACATTACAAGAGCAAGAAGAAGGGTGAGAGAGCCATGCAAGCCACTTGGGACAACGATTCCGATTCGAGCTCATCCTCTCAATCCGATTCGGAATCCGAGTGCGACTTTGACAACCTTGCTCTTGTGGCTCAAGTGAATGATGTGGTGATGCCGGTGGATGACGACCTAGATGACTTGGTGAAGGAGGTCTTCAACGAGTTCAACCGAGGCAAAATCTATGTGCATCCATTGAGCAAAGCTAGCCTTGATGAAGCATCATCCTCTACATCGACTCTCACACAAGCTCCAACGACTATTCAAGAGGAACCATTCACAATTGCCATTGAAGTGCCCAAGGTCACAAATGAGGTACTTCTAAACTCATTCTCTAGTAGTGATAGCGATTGTGATAGTGAGAATGACTTGAGCTTGAATGATGATGCAAACTTGCAATTTGATAGGTTGAATGATTATCTTGATGAGTCTCTTAAGACTATTGCTAGTCAAAAAGAGCAAATTAGTATTTTGACGACTAAGGTGCATGATCTTGAATCTTTGGTGACAAGGTATAAGGGTATGATTGAAAGTTTTGAAAAACCAAGTGTTTGTGAAAAATGTCAAACTCCTTTGAGTGAGACAAATGTTTTGAAAAATGAAAGGGCTTCAAGTTCGTCTAGTGCTTCTCATAGCACCAAGATGAATCTTGATAAAATGTTTGTGGGACAAAAACCCAATGACAAAACGGGTCTTGGCTTCAAAAAGAGGAATCAATCCTTTTCTAGACCAAGAACCATGTCAAGCCCAACACAAAATGAGAGACTTTATCACAAGAGCACCAATGGTAGGAACACACACGGGCAAGGGCAAAAGAATTTTGTTGGCTCTCAAAACGGTGCTCAAAAGAGTTTTGGTAGGAATAGAAATGGGTCTCAAAGACCTCAAAAGAACTTCCAAAACAATCGGGGCCCAAACAACTTGTATTTCAAGGGACCCGATGGGTGTTTTCATCCTTTTCAAAATAATGGTGGGAATAGGAATAGAACACACACTAGACCTCAAACCAATGGGGGAAATCAAAAGGTCTCTCAACAAAACAAAAAGAATTTTCAAAAACCAATTTTGAGAAACTCTCAATCATACACTTTCTCTAAGGATCCAAAGATTAGGGCCATGGAGCTTAGGCGTCATTTTCAAACCCATTTTGTTAGAGAAAGTTCACAAGTGAACAAGCCAACTTGTGCTTGTTGCAACTATTGTGGTAAGAATGGCCATGTCACACTAGAATGCAAAGTTAGGAAAGCAAATCATACATCCGGTTCAATTAACATGATTTGGGTTCCTAAAGTCACTTCCACATCCGTTTTGATTGGTGGAAGTGGTTCGAGTGTGGCTTAGTTAGCCATCCTCTTTCCCCAAGGTTATTCTTGTCAAATCTTAAGGGGGAGAGATTACAAGAATATATTAGTTGTTTGTTTCTAACTAATATGCATTCTTATAGGTTTGTTTGTTATCATCATTCAAGAGAAGTGCTTGGATCATAGATAGTGGTTGTTCACATCACATGACGGGTGATGAATCTTGTTTCAAGACACTTGAACCTTTTGATGGTGGTGAGGTTACTTTTGGTAATAATCTTAGGAAGAGCTCTATTATTGGTATAGGCTCGGTTGGAAACCAAAATTTAACGGTTTTTAATGTTTACCTTGTGGATGGTCTCAACTACAACCTTTTAAGTGTGAGCCAATTATGTGATGCGGGATATTATTTGAAGTTTGATCACTCCTCTTGTTTTGTGCATCAAATTTCGGATAATTCTCTTGTTTACACGGGACAAAGGAAAAAGGATGTCTATTACTTGAACTTTGATCACTTCACAAATGGTGAACAATGCTTTAGTGCCATAGCTACCGGTTCATGGTTATGGCATAGAAGACTTGGTCATGTTTCTCTAGACTCCATTAAGAAACTTGTGAAATTGAAACTTGTCCGTGGTCTTCCATCACATAAACTAGACTTAAATGGGTTGTGTGAAGCTTGCATGAAAGGCAAGCAAACCAAGTCTAGTTTCAAAACCAAAGAGATCATCTCAACCACTCAACCTTTGCAATTGCTTCATATGGATTTGTTTGGACCAATCAATGTCTTGAGTATTGGTAAGAAAAGGTATGTCTTTGTGGTGGTAGATGACTATAGTCGCTTTACTTGGGTTTTCTTTCTTGCTCACAAGGAAGAAGCATTTGACCATTTTGTTAAATTTAGCAATCGGGTTGAAAACGAAAAAGGGTTGAAAATCTCTAGAATTCGTAGTGACCATGGAAGGGAATTTGAAAATGCTAAATTTGATGAATTGTGCATAGAAAAAGGATATAAACAAGAGTTTTCCGCTCCACGCACCCCTCAACAAAACGGTGTAGTGGAGAGGAAGAACCGAACCTTGCAAGAATTAGCACGCACCATGCTACATGAATTTGCCGTACCCAAATTTCTTTGGGCCGAAGCGGTAAATACGGCATGTCATGTAGTAAATCGTGCATGCATTCGTTCTCAACTCAAGAAAACTCCTTTTGAATTATGGTTCGGTCATACTCCCAATATATCCTATTTCCGTGTATTTGGCTCAAAATGTTTTGTCCTTGATGAGTCTCCTAAAGTAACCAAGTTTGATGCCAAGTCTTTGCCCGGTATTTTTGTTGGTTACTCAACCACAAGCAAAGCGTATAGAGTCTATTTGCCAAACTCAAAGGTAGTTATTGAATCTATTAATGTCAAGTTTGATGAAAAAGTCCTTGAGGAATCCAAGGAAGGTAACTCTATTGTAGGTACACAAGGGGAAGAAGCTCCACAAGAAATCGAGTCACAACCTCAAGCACAACCACCGGTGATCATTGAGGAGCCTTTGAACCGGGTTGATGACATTTTGATAGGGGGAGAGACTCATGAGGAGGGCCTCTTAGACACAACTCAAAATGAAATGCCTCATGATGATCCTCAACCTCAATCGTCTCCTCAACCGGTTCATGAGCCTCCCGAAGTGCTTAGAGAAGTTTCCTCTCATCCTCTTACTAATGTCATAGGTGACCCTAGGGAAGGTGTTAGGACTAGGTCTAGTTTGCACCAAACTATTGGTCATTGTGCCTTTGTTTCTCAACTTGAACCAAAATCTTTTAAAGAGGCAAATGTTGACCCAAATTGGATTGTTGCCATGCAAGAAGAGTTGAACCAATTTGAGAGAAATCAAGTTTGGGAACTTGTACCATTACCAAAAGGTAAGCAAGTTATTGGTACCAAATGGGTTTTTAGAAACAAGCTAAGTGAGGATGGTATTGTAGTTAGAAACAAAGCCCGTTTGGTTGCACAAGGTTTCAAGCAACAAGAAGGTATTGATTTTGAGGAGACCTTTGCACCGGTTGCTCGTCTTGAATCCATTAGAATGCTCTTGGCTTTTGCCGCTAACAAAGGCTTTACCCTATTCCAAATGGATGTCAAGAGTGCTTTTCTAAATGGTTGGATAGATGAGGAAGTTTTTGTCCAACAACCACCCGGTTTTGTTGACCATTTCAAACCGGACCATGTGTATAAGCTTCACAAAGCTTTGTATGGTTTGAAGCAAGCTCCTAGAGCTTGGTATGGTAGACTTTGTACCTTTCTTCTAGACAATGGTTTTAGTAGAGGCAAAATGGATACAACTCTTTTCACTAAGAAAAGAGATGACCATTTGCTACTTGTGCAAATTTATGTGGATGATATTATCTTTGGCTCTACTAATGCAACTCTTGCCCAAGAGTTTTCTTCTTTGATGAGTAGTGAATTTGAGATGAGCATGATGGGAGAACTCACTTTCTTCTTGGGGCTTCAAATCAAACAACTCAAGGATAGTATCTTTGTGAACCAAGTCAAATATGCCAAGGAGTTAGTGAAGAAATTCGGTGTTGAAGATAGCAAGAGCTTAGACACACCCATGGGCAAAAGTGCGAATATCGATGCGGATGAGAAAGGCAAGCCTATGGACATAACTCTCTATCGAGGCATGATCGGTAGCCTACTTTATCTCACGGCTAGTAGGCCGGATATTATGTATGCCGTATGTCTATGTGCTAGGTACCAAGCCAATCCTAAGGAGTATCACCACAAAGCGGTAAAACGTATCTTGCGATACGTCAAGGGTACTCAAAACCTAGGTCTTTGGTATGGTAGACAAACCGAACTAGACTTGTTAGGTTATACCGATGCCGATTTTGCCGGTGACCGTATGGACCGCAAAAGTACTAGTAGAACTTGCCAATTTCTTGGTGGTTCACTTGTGTCTTGGTCTAGTCGCAAGCAAACTTCGGTTGCTCTCTCCACCGCGGAAGCGGAATATGTAGCGGCCGGTAGTTGTTGTACTCAACTTCTTTGGATGATGCAAACCCTTAGGGATTTTGAGTTAGATTTCCAAAAGGTACCAATCTTGTGTGACAATACTAGTGCCATCCTTATATCCAAAAATCCGGTATTGCACTCTAGAACCAAGCACATAGAGATACGACAT
Source organism: Rhynchospora pubera (assembly GCA_028095005.1). NCBI lineage: Eukaryota > Viridiplantae > Streptophyta > Magnoliopsida > Poales > Cyperaceae > Rhynchospora > Rhynchospora pubera. The sequence goes on from JAMFTS010005453.1 coordinate 21,519, forward strand.
CATTTTATCCGTGATCATGTTGAGAAAGGTGATGTGGAATTGGTCTACATCGACACAAAGGAGCAAATCGCCGATATCTTCACCAAACCTCTTCCAACACAACAACATCTTGAACTTAGGTTCAAACTTGGTATGCTTGAACTCAAAGATTAAATTTATGCATGTCATGGTGTTGTCTTTGTTGTTTGGAGCTTATTTCAGTTTAAATTGGTTGTATTTCTTTTGAAAACCATGAAAAATAAGTTTTTAACTATTTCGGTCTTAATTTTCTGAATTTTCTGGTTTTCTGAACTCTGGCGTTACACAACGCCATTCAGCGTCGTGCAACGCAAGAGTAACGTTAGTTTCAAATGAATTTATGCTGAATTTTGATTTCTGTCGAGTTCAACGTTGTACAACGCTGCCTACCGTTGCACAACGCTTGGTTGATTTTGTCTTGTAACGTTGCACAACGCTGACTATCGTTGTACAACGCTGGTTATTTTATTTTAATTCTCCTTCGCTGAATTTTAAAATCTGTCGAGTTCAACGTTATACAACGCTGGTAACCGTTGTACAACGCCAGTCTGTTTCTTTTTACTGAACGTTGTATAACGCTGTCCACCGTTGTAAGACGTTGTTTTGTTTCTTTATTTTATTTCTTTTTATTATTTATTTATTTGGCTTTAGTGTTGTACAACGCCCTTTAACGTTGCACAACGCTGGGTTGTAGCGTTGCCCATCGCTACTCAGCGTTGTACAACGGAGCAGTCAGTTTCTGCTCATTTTTCGCTGTTTTGACTCCTGCGTTGTACAACGCCCTTTGGCGTTAAGTAGCGGTGGACGCGTTTTTTAACTGTTGCGACCCCACCTCTTCTTCTTCTTCTTCCTCTTTTCTCTCAAATCCGAGCCCCTTCATCTTTTTCTCTCTTTCTCTCCAACTCACACCCCTTCATCTCTCTCTCTCAATTCTCTCTCAATTCTCTCTCTCCACTCCAACCAATACCACCAAAATACTCCTCTCTCTCTCCTCTCTCATACCCTCAATTCTCTCTCTCTCTCTCTATCCCTCAATCCACCGAAACCCTAGCCACCGCCATCACCGTCAATTCCGGCGATCCGACCGTCGGATTTTCGATCGGCTTCGGTTCTGTGCTCTCCAAGGCCATCTCATCCTCTCCGGCTCTTCAATTTAAAGGTTTAGCCTCATCCTTTCTCTCTCAATTTTCAATGGCACCGAAAACCGCAACCAACAAACGGTCTAAGCGCAACCCCAAGGGCGCTTCCTCATCCAACCCACCGGTTCAACCCGACCAACCAATTCCAATGGATATACCCCCGGTACCCGTGGATTGGACCCTCACCTCCTCAAACAATTACCTTTTCAAAGACTCGGTCTCGTACATGCATTTTTGCCAATACCGCGATGTCAATCGCGAGTGTTCCGAGTGCTTCTACTTCGAGCACCCCTATGGTGTCTACTACTTGAATCCAAGAGAATTAACTTGGATCAAAGAAAGGATCGAATATTGGAACATGGCGGGTCTTCTCGCACATTCTCAACCGTACAATCCGTCATTGATCAAGCTCTTCTATGCCAATCTCACAATGACGTGGACCGAGGGCCACCCAACCGCCAACTCCTATGTCCTCGGTCGCCACATCTCTATCACCGAGGAAACATTGGCCAATCTCCTTAGCCTCGACAAGGACTATTTGGAGATTTACATCCATGCCAATTGGCCCCGCGAATTGCCTCCGTATGACGAGTACCACCGCTTCTTTTATTGTTGGAGGAACTTCACCGCTCGCCAATTCACCGCCACCGAGCTACCGGCCTTGCACCGCCTTCTCTTCCTCTTCATCAACAACATTATCACTCCAAAGGCCACAATCAAGACCAATGTGGAGCAATTTGCCGTCTTTCTCCTTCGCTCCCTCCTTGAGATGAATCAAAAGGTGAATCTCCCTTACATCATGCTTGCTCATATGGCACGGGTCGATTCCTCTTCTCGCTTCTCATTTCCATATGCCCACATCATTCAAACTATTCTCATTGAAAACGGCATCCCTCTTGACACACCTCTTTGGGGCGAACCCGTGCCCGAGAATGCCATTGCAACTCCCGAAAACCTCATGGCACATCTCAATGTTACCGGATGGACGGCCCAAGATGATAACTCTATTGTGCCCGGTGCATTCCACCGCAACAATTACATCTTCCGCCCAAATGCCACCATCAATCAATATGAGGAGATAGGCAATGAACCATTGCATGTGCCCGGCGGCCGAATGGAGGGTCAAGGCGCACCTCAAGACTTCCATGCTTACCTTGATGCCAAATTCGCCGCCTTGACCACTCACATTGACACGCGGTTCAACACAATTGAAGAAAACTTGACCGCTTACCAAGCCAAGACCGATGCCTCGATCACTCATCTCAAGGATGAGATGATCAATCTTTGGGGAAGGATGGAGCTCCATCTCAAGAGGGGATCCGGTAGTGGTGCGGGGGATGATGATGAGGAGTGATTCTAGCCAAAACCCTCTCCAAGCCTTAGTCCTCTCTTTTATCTTTATTTGGACTTTTGATTTTCGTAGTTTCTTTGCCTTTCGTCTCTCGTTTGTGATTTTTCGTTGTTTTGAGTGTCTTAGTTATGCTAAATGGATTTGGTTTGTTTTATGGATGTTGCATGAATGATGTTTTGTTTTTTAATGAATTATGTTATGTATTAATGTATTATGTTTGTGCTAAATGGTGTTGTTTTAGCTCTTTTTCTTTTAATATGCATGCATGGTCTATAATTGTTAGTTTATGCCCTCATTAAACCTTGTTAGATACCCCTAATCAAATGAACTTAGTGGCCAAATTCTTTTCGAAAGGGGGAGGATTCTTATGGTTTGTCATCAAGGGCATTTTGGGTATTCTTTTCCCTAATTGCAAAAAGGGGGAGAATTAGGTAATTTGGGTTATTCCGCCTTGTTGTATCAAGTCCCAAATATACCTTAGGTGTTGTTTTGCAACTCGGCAAAAGGGGGAGATTGTTGGTTAAACATTTTCTCTCGATTTGCCGATTTGCAAAACAACACCGAAACCTTTAAACTAACATCTCTCTTTAGTGTTTTATAGCTAAATTTATTGAAGAATGGATTAAAGCAAGCGTGGCACTTAGTTTGGAGCTTCAAGAGATTGCTTTGGTCTAGTTAGAGTCAGTAATTAAGGTTTAATTAAACTCTAAACTAATCTCAATCAATTTGCTGGTAAAATGCTCAGTTTTTCTGTCCAGCGTCATACAACGCCAGTTGCCGTTACACAACGCTGAGTTAATTCGATTTTAATTGCAAAATCTCTGACAAGGTTGGAACAGCGTTACACAACGCTCAGTAGCGTTGTGCAACGTTAGTTCATCTGTTTTTAAACCAGTTAAATCCTTTATTTCCCCTTGTCAGAACGTTATGCAACGCTAAGTAACGTTACACAACGTTTCCACTCCTATGTTGTGTAACGCTACTCAGCGTTGTACAACGCAGTATGAAACAGGCGACTCTGCATTGCTCAGACATCGATCTGCATCGATGCTGCATGCATGCTGCCATGTTCCATGCATTGTAGCGTTGTGTAACGCTCTAAACTTCGCTCAGACTTCGCTTTTTCGCCCTGGTCGCGTAGAGAAACGCTGAATAGCGTTGTGCAACGGCGACGTTGTGTGACGCCAGTCAGCGTCGTATGACGTTCTGACAATGTTGTTTGAGTTTGTCAGTTCTGCCTTATTCGTTTTCTTGACTTCGTTGTGCAACGCTACCAAGCGTTACACAACGCTCTGACAAGTTCCAACGGAACTGTCGAGCTTTTGCTTTGGACTTTTGCTGAAGCGTTGTGCAACGCTATACAGCGTTACACAACGCTCTGACAACTCACAACGTTATTGTCTGTGACCGTTTGATTTTTCAACGGCTATTTGGGCGTTGTACAACGGCATATAGCGTTGTATAACGCCCGAGTCTGTTTTGACTGGTCTTTGGAGCTGTTGGCGCCCTCTATAAATATGGGTCCTCTTGGAACTGTTTAGACACTTTTGAAACCCTTGAAACTCCTCCCTTTTGAGCTCCAACCAGTTAGACATTACTCTCTCTTGTGTTTGAGCATTATTTAGCAAAATCATTGAGATTAGAGTGTGCTAAACCAATCCACTAGTGTTAATTGCTAGATTTGTTGAGAGATTTGGTTAGAGCCTCAATCCTTTGTAGTGTTTGAGCTTGTTTAATTGAGTTAGGCCAATCCACCTTGAGAGTGATTGTAACAAGGTGATTTGGTTCGAAGTTGTAGTCCCGTTCGTGTGGAATTGAACGGAGCGCGCCCATTTCGAGGTTGCGAAACTCCCGGAGACGTACGACTAAGGCTAGCTCTTCCTAGCGGGTCGGAACTCCGTAATACATCGCGTGTTCAATTTCTCTCTCTCTTTCTCTCTTTATTATCTTGCTACTTGAATTGCTTGTGCTTTGATTGTTTTGTATTAGACCAAGTTTGAATTGAACCAAATATTGACCATACCGGTTTAGAAATTCGTTTTTGTGCCTATTCACCCCCCTCTAGGCCTAATTTTAGGGACAACAGTAACATTATTGGATTTTTTTTTATAAATAAATGTATATATAGATATTCGTGCGTATATATATATAATATATATAGAAAATTTCGTCAAGATTTCCGCACTAATGAACGATAAATCGGCTCGGGTTCAACGGGCTGACTTTTTCTGGTAAGAGCCCATATTAATACTTCAGAATCTGGCCCGTTAGCAGTGAGATGCTGGCCTCTTATGTTGCCCCATCTCCAAGCCAATATCCCCATAAAAAAAAAGAAAGAAAAATCATTCCTAAATCTCATTGATATGGCTAGGCCTGTCAAACGTGGCCCAAAAGCACGGCAGAGCCCATTTCGTTTGCCGTTCCGTTAAAGAAACGGTTTCAACATTCATTCCGTTAAACCGTTTCGTTTATGAAACGGCACAGAAATCCATTCCGTTATTCGTTCCACTTCACATATTACACATGAAACGGTTTGAAACTAGACTGAAACGATCGAAACGGCACATATTTGCATTCCGTTTGCCGTTTCGTTATTGAAACGAAATTCATTTCGCTGCCGTTATTCGTTTCGTTAGGCCTTAACGAAACGGCATAACGCGTTTTTTTTCAGCCGTTGACAGGCCTAGATATGGCACACCCGATTTTCCATCTGTAGAAATTTGTTTCCCTTCTTACACAAACCCTTTTCCTCACGTAATACCAATTCTGCCTTGGATGTTGCTTTTCACGCACCAGAAAAATGCCTGAAATTTCTCAAAGGATATGAATAAGATTTATTGGAACAATACAAAAGGAGCTTTCTCCTACCATCACACAACATACCACCTAAACACCACTATCTGTTTCCCCGGCCTCTAGTTGCACGTGGAGACAATCAGCAGGAAATGAATTCAGCGAGTGACGAGGAGTAGACGCACGTAGCTTCAAACCACCAACCCTTTTCTTAGATTTCCTTGCTTTTATCCGGTTTTAAGGTGCGGACTATTATTACCTGACTATCCTTTTGAAAAGTGATTATTTTTATGTTACTGTTGGACGTTGGTTATATAAGCATTTATCTTCTAAAGCGTGTATATAGCCCGATGTACTACTGGGCATATCA
>JAMFTS010005452.1:0-27187 GCA_028095005.1 Rhynchospora pubera
TTGATACTCGATCGAGAGGTTGAAAAACAAAAGAATCTAGTTAACCGTGATAGATTAATTCTAATACGTTCATATTTGATCTCTTGATCATGCATCAAATGAACTTCAAAAAATATAAAATTTTAGAATAATGCATATCCATTGTAAAAATGAACAATATCAAAGGTTCGGATTCGACGATTAAATTTTAAAATTTAAAATAAAAAATAAAAAATAAAAAATAATAAAATATGGCATTTGTGGCACCACAAAAGTATGGCACTTGAACCTTCCTCGTAATAAAAATAGTTTTCTTTTTATATATTTCTGAAATACTATTTAAGTAACATGTCATGTTGTGGAGGTTAATTTCTCTGTCAATGATTAATTGTGTTCCAAATTTTTAGGATAATTAATTGAAATGTGTACATCCTATGCAGGGCCACTTAGTTTTGATCTACAAAAGTATGAAGGAGGCCTTCCTCCCCTCTATTATAGGCCTAATTCTTGGACGCAGGTTCTGTCTATCTCTGAGCATATACATCTTTTTTCTTAAACAAACACCAATACACCATAGTGCAATTGAACTATTTCCACATTCTAACCCGACAGCCACAAAAGCACATATAGGTAAGAACAATATATCAATAAAAATATTGATAATGAAAATCTGTTCTTGATCTAGTGACAAAAAAAAAAAATACATCTTGCATTTACAAATTCAAAACCTACCTGGAAATCTTTTACAAATATTTAATTTAAAACTAAGTTCAGAAGCTTAATTTCCAATTTATCTTGAAAAAAACATTCATAATATTAATTTTTTCTAGTGATAAAAGCAATCCTCTAATATAGCAAAACATAGTTTCTGATAGGGTGTCAAATTGTGAGTTAAGACCGGAAGACTGACTTGACACTAGTGAAAGTCAAAAGGGACGGGCCGGATTTCAAAGGACCGGACTTGACGGGTTTGGTAGAAAGGCAGGATCGGACCGGGTTAAAAAAAAAGGATCGAGATGGGACGGGTTAAACGGATTTGTTTTTTGAAACAAGAGACCGGCCCTTCGAAAACCCGGCCCTTATAGGTCCTTGGCCCTTCTAGTCCTTCTAAAATAATACCAACATTTAATTTTTTTAATAGTTTTTTTTATTTTTATCATCCCATCATGATCAAATAGTCACTACTATTGAACAATTAGGTCGGATCTGGCCCTTCAACATCCGTCTTTGAAAAAAATTAGACCCGGCCCTTCTAGACCCTTGTCCATCAAAATGCCCTTTGAAGGACCGGTCCAGTCCGAATTTTAGGACGGTCTTCCAAAAGACGGACCAAGGACCAAGAATTTTTGGACTATCACTACTTGACACTCTACCCGACCCATTTAACGTGGTTTATTAGGACGATCGCCATGGGGCACCATTTAATGCTTGCATCCACTTTTTGCAATTATTATTATTATTATTATTATTATTATTATTATTATAAATATTATTATTATTATTATTATTATTATTATTGTTGTTGTTGTTGTTATTATTTGAAAAAAAAAAGGCCATAAGGCTCCCTTTTTTATCTGTTTGAACAGACCATAAGGCCCGTTTCATACCGAACCACAGGATTAAAATTTACTTACTCTTATTAATTATAAAATAAAAATGCTGTGTGACACAGTATTAGTAGCACAAATCCTACAAACTATAAAAATATGACTTAAAAGCTGGTACCAGTACACTGACTTTATCCCATTATTTCATCCAAATGCCATTGTAATTGTAATCTTTAAACGAAGTTTTGCATAGAACCTCCTAAAACTTTTGAAAATTACCAAACAAGTTACAAACACAAGAATTTAATCAATTCTGCCGTGTCCGGAATTAAGTGTTTTGGATAAATAAAATAAAAATAGATTGAAGAAAATAATATAATTTAAGAAGGAAATGAAAATAATAAGAAAAGAAAGAAAATACTGGTTGTAGTCTTTTGATTGATACTATTACAATCACACACGTCTCTTTTATATTGTTCCCGTGCAACTAATTAAGAAAGTAATAATATAGAAATAATTAATCCTAAAATATATTTAATTTATTCTAAAAGAAATAAGAAATCTCATTAGATAACCAAGATTTCCTTGGTTAATTGACACAGTATTGGATATTTAGGAGACTTCAATCTCCACCAAGCTAGGATGTCAAAGTCCTCATCAACACTTGCTTTATCAACTTCAGCAGCTATTTAAAACAAGAAATAACATAAATATTAAATATAAATGCAACAATTGGAAACTTAAAAAAGATCAAAATTAAAAGAAAAGGCTGAGTAATACATCACCTAGATAGTCCTCTAGCTCAGATTTTGGAGGTTCACTATTTTTCTTTTCCTTTATATAGTTTTTCAATGTAGTCCTTACATTAGTTGTACTACCACTAACACCAGCAACAGCAGTTGTCTTTTGTCTGTTGTGTACAATTATCAAGTTAAAATAAGGAAAATAACATTTAGACTTATATAAACACTGAAATATTTATACCTCTTTGACACTCTAGCTTGGTTCTCATCACTTGCATTTTCTTGAACGTACTCATTGAACAATGCTTTCATGCACTCTCTCAAATTTGCAATGAAGTTAACCACAATCTTCAGGAGTCGATTCTTTCATGTAGAACTCAACAACATAAAGCTTACATCTAGAATCAAGCACACAAGCTATTGCTAACTGAGAATTACCAATGGACCGATACTTGTCAAACTTGGCAATCATTTGAGCCCCAATTTGCACAATGAATGGATATGGACTACTGGACATCCTTTTAATACTTAGATAAACCTCAACAAACTCAGGGAAGAAAAGATTTAATGTTGGATAATTAGTGCTAATCAATTTTAATATGGCTTTATAAAAAACCTTCAAATGACTAACTAAATATTCCACTGCATCCCATTTGAATTCAACTAGATTCAGGAAGTACCTCTTATCAAGGTTACTATACCTACAAATGGCTGGTTTCAACTCCAAGGCCAGCACCAACATCAAATATGTGGAGTTCCATCTTGTTGGAACATCCTAAGTTGGCTTCTTAAATGGAATTTGACTCTACAAAGAAAAACAATAAAAGAATATATTAATTTGATGCTAATAACAATAAAAGAATACATTAAACATAACCGGAGAGCAAGCCAGTTTGAATTTCTCCATCCTTCTTTGAGAGTGTTTAATGTACTTCATCGTGTCGCATATATCTCTTATCTCATCTTTTAGAACACTTAATCCACCTCGAACAATCAAATTTAGGATGTGGCAACCACATCTCTGGTGGAAGACTTTACTGTCCACTGGTAAGTCATCTTGGATGGGTGTCTTTGCAAACAGTTCAGTGATGCAAGCATCATTGGAAGAGGCATTATACAGGACAAGACAAAATGCCCTTTTATCCAAGTTCCATAATACCAATTTATCATAAAAAGTCTCAGCTATGTGTTTACCAGCGTGTGGGCTTGGCAATGGTACAAATGTGATGATTTTTTTTTCTCAAAATCTATTTTTCATCAATGTAGTGACATGAAATTGCCATAAAGCCCCTATCTCTACCCTTGTTGGTCCACAAATCACCGGTAAAACTAAATCTACAAGTAAGTTGCTCCAACTGTTCATAAAGAGTAACATGTTGTTCTTCATAAAACCTAATGCAGTCTGCTCTAAGGGTGGTTCTTGATGGAATTTTGAATGAAGGTTGTAATTCATTAAGTAAGAGCCTTAAATAATAGTGATTGACACAGTTAAAGGGATATTCATGGGCTATTACCATCATTGCCAAAGTCTTTCTACATTTCATCTGATCAAAGACACAAAGAATATTTTAATAACGAAGAAATAAAATTTATTAGTAATAAATCAAAACAATTAAATGAATGAAAACAAGTTATAATAAATGAATTAAGAAAAGTTATACCTGTTGATTTGGCAGCTTGCAACATTTTTTGCAAAGCATCACGCCTATTTCTTGAAAATTTACACCCTTTATCAATGTGATTCTTCATAGAACTTGTGCCTCTTTGTTGCCCTTGCAAATACTTGGCACCACAATATTTGCAAATGGCATAATAGCTGCCATCTTCATCAGTAGGCCCCTTGGTGAAATACTTCCAACATGCAGAAGTGACATTCCTTGTTTTCCTCTTTTTAGGATTATTAGGGTTATTAGGGGCATCTTTCTGTATTCTTTCAATTTCCTCTTGGGTCTCAAAGTGCAACCCAGCACCCATGCTAAACCAATGAAGTGTCAGTTCATACATCAAGTGCAATATCAGTTCAATCATCAAGTGCATTAAATTCAAATCTAGTGCAGTATCAGTTCAATAATCAAGTCTAGTATAGTTCAATCATCAGTTTAGTATCATACTAGTAAATGTACATATCAGTTGCACATCAAGTCAACTTTAGTTCAACCATCAAGTGCATAAAGTCATAGTTCAAATCAAGTGCAGTATTAGTTCTGTCACACCCCGAGTCACTTTTAGACGACTCGCGAGTGCATCTCGACAACCCGCCGCGTATTTCTATGCAAGGCGAAACATACATAACTTACATACCAATAATCTACACATAAAATGCCACAAAACTTTGTTTATTTAATAATAAAAGAGTTTGACAAACGACAAGAACTAACATGGCGAGTTGAAAACGAGACTCCATGCTAGTTCAATGTATCAAAAGTAACTACTTAAAAGCAAACAATAAAATTTGTGGCATTTATTTGACCCGCTTGTTTTCATCTCTTTTCTTACGAAAGCTCTAACATACCGTCTTTAATACCTGGAACCCATATAACATGGAAAATCAACGGATGATAGATTGAAATAATCTCTCTGTGCGGTATTCAGTTCCAGCCCGGAGAGTTGTGAAATTTAATGAAACATGCAATGACAATCATCACAATAATACTTTATTCGCAACATGTTTTTCTATTAAAAAAATTATATACATGCCATGATAAAAACAACCTCAACAAAAATACAGTGCAACCTATCAGTTTAATATTTCCACAATTCCTTAATGTTTATCATTGATTTCCTTTCACATGATAACACGTCACGATTACCAAGTCCACTAGATTGGCTACACGATCACGAACCCAAGAAGCACACTTATCTGTCGCGAACAGACATCTTCTAGGGAGCGCGCTAGTACTAGGGCCCTCAAGCCAAACTCTTGGTACCACGATTATTTTCCACTTCACTTATCATATACAGAATTAATATAGACTGTCTTTTCGGTTTAACACTAACACTATGCACATGCAATCTGATATAATCAAACCATGCAAAATGACTATGTAACTTCATGTTCCCTTAACTTTATTTATCCTGCAACGGATAATGCATTTATAAATAAATGTAACCACTAATACTAATAATGTATTTATGCACTATGTAAAATAAATACGAGCAGAGTATAAAGTAACACAAAACATATGATCCTAGTATGACTATCTAATAAATAAATGAAATCAATTTCACAACATAACCAAGATTCGCACCTGACAAAAAGATGAATTCGAGAACAATCGTCCAGACCAACTTTCGAGCCGCCACGATTCTTAAACACTTGATCATTTACTCCTAGTGTCAATAATTAAGTAATATTTAATTTAGTGTTAATTAATTCTCCAACTTATGTCACTAACCCAAATTCGAAACTAAAATTTAAAGGCTACATTAATCCTTATCCAAAATTCTCAATTTAATAATAATGTGAATATGAAAATAGTTTTAACAATAACCAAACGATAAAGATTAAGAGAAACTTGTTAATTAAAATTATATTATTAAGAATAATAGATGCGCCTAGTTTAATTTAACTTTTAAACAAAGAAGGAATAAAAATCGGAACATGAAAATGATAAGTACATATATTTATATTCAATATAAAGTACTGAAATAGGATAAGAAAGAGAATAGAAAATTCAATAAAGATATTTAAATGCATCGTACCATGGCTTGACTAAAATAATATATTCATCATGCATGTGCAAAAGATAAAATGCTTTCAACAACACTATAACAAAGTAATGTCTAATATATATAATACGCTGTATATACTTCCAAAAATTAGACGAAATACTTAATAAATTATAGAAAGAAATTAATGAACAATTAAAGAAGGGTTTATACGGTTATAGAATCTGATGAAATTTTTTACAACGAGAATCATGAGAATTATAAAATAGTATTTTATTAAGGACATGCAAATGGGAACGTTTCAGATTATCAAAATTTGGTGTTACCAAGTAACCAATAAATGAAACGTGTAAAAGAAAAAGTAATTGAAAGTACCACTAAAACGGGGCTTGAGTTTTACTTCGGAAATTTTTCTCGACGCGCACAAGGAAACAGAGTGGACACAGTTGGATTTTGGAACAGTAAAATTAAATTTGGAAACGAAACATATATAAATAGTGAAAGGGTGTATCCTCTGGTGTTTTTGTTTGGATCATAACCGACTTAGTCGGTTATTTGTTGGACCAATATCGATCATGAAATGGAATTTAGTAATAGTATACAAGTCATATGAGGAATTTGCACTATCATATATACATTTATTATTATTATTATTTTATGGCTAATAGATAAATCAATAACCAATAATCAAAGAGAAACCGCACATGAGCGGTTTGGGAAGTAAGAAGAGTAATGGAATGGGTGCGTTTGGATAGGTGTGGGAAGAAGGGAAGAAGGGAAGAAGTGGGAAGAAGTATTGGGAAGTGTGTAACTTTGTGAAGAGTTTGAATTGTTTATAATTTTTTTTCTTCCCATCTTCCTTCTTCCTCTTCTTCTTCTCTCATCCAAACGCACCAGAATATGACATTCGTGATATAAATAAACGGTTATTGGTTCCGCTCACAAACACCTTCAATTCGGCCAACACGAAAGATTACTAACGACACTAATTGGAAGTTTAATATCATGGTTCAGTGGATACAAACAAGTACAATACACTTGAATTTCTCAAATATAATATTTAATGTCAATGATCAAAATGATATCTTAAATGCAAACATTAAAACACTCATAAGATTCTAAACAAAACAAAATAGAAATAAAGAACGTTATAATAATAAATAAGTACTTTGAATAAAAAATGTAGATTTACATGATTTGGTAAAAATCTAGGTTGTTATAAGTTCAATAATCAAGTGTAGTATGCAGTATCAATTCATCATCAATTCAAAATCATACTAGTATATGCACATATCAGTTGCACATCAAGTGCAGTATTCAATCATCAAGTGCAGCAAGTCATCAATCCTCATAACAAGTAACAGTGATGAAATTTAAAAAATAAAAATAATAAAGTCATTAAACGTACTTATCATCTGAAATATCTTCCTCAGATATATCAGCTAGTCTCTCTAAAGTCTAAACCAACCATGATATCTGCTAAGATAAAAAAATGAAAATCATATCAGAAAAAGAAGTAAAAAAAATATTGAATAAAATAAAAAAGATATTGAATAAAATTGAACAAAAAAATAAAATGAATTTGTTGTGAACCTCTCTCTTTCTCTCTTTCTTCTTATCTGTATTTGTCTCTGCCTCTCTTCTTTTTTTTCTTTTTTCTAATATGTTTTTTAGTTTCTCATATATACAATATAGCAAGAGAAATATCATGACTGCTGGTGGCGACATGATCCTGACAGAGGATCTAGTCACCTATCTCACAATCACAAATATCTCAGATATCAAATTATAACATACCAAATCACTCTAGGTTTTAGTACAAATCAACAAACAAAATGATGAGTTTACCCCTTCTCGAGAGTCAAATCAGATCTGAGATTGATTGAGAAAAGGAAGAAATAGAGAGAAAGAGAGATAGAGAGAACCTGTATCATACATAGCATGCGAGAGAGGAAAAGGGGACAACAGAAGACTAACAGTCGCATCGAAATATCGCACGCTCTGACGCTCAGTAGATCCGGGAAGAGAAAGAGGGAAAAGGAGGAGAAGAGATAGAGGAAGAAGTACTTTTAAGATTTAAAATTTTTTTGGTGTTTTTCGCGGATTTTTGGTGGAGAAATTCAACGAATAAAACCACACAGAAAATCGCCTTCTAAGTGCATTAATAATTGTGGTATACGACTATACGTAGTATCCTGTATTCCCCCTTCACTTTCTTTCTAGCTAGGAACTAAAATTTTTCAAGTGCCTAATTTGCAATTTTCTGTACTGTGTGTGTGTGTGTTTTCTTTACTGACCGGGAATTGAAACTATAATCATAACACAAATAGGTGAGCAATGTTATATTTATCGACTCGCCAGTGGGAACTGGATTCTCTTATTCGCATACATTGGAGGGTTACCAGACATCTGACACCGAGACTGTTCGTCGGCTTCTAAAATTTCTTCAGAAGGTGCAAATGTTTTCTACTTAAAGAGCACTCTCCAGTCCAAAACTTCAGAGCTAGCATACGTCCTAGAAAATACTCATAATTTGTTATTTATTTCTCAAAATGACTTTTGCTATGTAGTTAGGGGTGTCAATTTGGTACCGTTTCGAACGTTTCCGTTCCGTTCCGTCCGAAACGGAACGGAAACGGAAGAGAAATTAGTTACGTTGGGGATAGCGGAACGGAAACGTAAACGATACCAATTTCGTTCGTTTCAACGGAACGTAAGTGAAACAGCCCTCTTCCGTTCCGTTTTTTACGTTTTAACGTTGCTCATATGCAGCGGCCCAGAAATTTGCAGCAGCCCATATCATATGCAGCGGCCCAGAATATAATCAGGCACGATGTATTCGAGGATTACGCGTGCAGCTGTGCTGAGTAGTCATTACTCGGCATTAATCGCCTAACCCTAGCGCCGCTCGCAGAGTCGCAGTCGCCTCTTGTCTCCTCTCTCTCTCTTGTCTCTCCTATTTTACCTCGATTGTGTCTCATTCTCTATCTTTTGTACCTCGATTGAGCAGATCTGTGAGTCAGTGATTGTTTATTTGTCTGTACGACTGTGCCAAGCTTTGAGTCTGTTAGTGTGACTGTGAGTCTGTGACTGTGAGGCTCTAGTTCCTTGTCGACAATGCAGTCATGCGCAGATACTACATAGATTTGAGCAGATACTACATTTTGTAGAAGAGATGATTGCATCGCCGCTTAGGACTTGTTGTCACCAGTCACACTCGCACTCAATGACAGTCAGAATGGTACAAGTTAGAGATAATTGTTGCTATTATATACGAAAGTTAGAGACAGAGTCACAAAGAGAAAGAATAGAGAGAAGCTTGAGAAAATCACAAAGGAAAATAAGGTATGCTCACCAGCTCAACTCAATTTTGAATTTTTGCTTCTATTTTGTGAATGATTTTTGAACGATTTTTCTTCTCCTGCCTGTTTTTTTTAATCTTCTTTAAAGTACTATTGGAATTAATGTCAGACTCAGACACATTAATACCTCCAGTGTTTGGTTGAGTCTAAATTAACCTCTAATTTAGCTTGAGTCCAGTCCAGGGAACATATTGCAATTAATGTCCGACAAATTAATTATGGCTTTTAAGTATCCAATCATTAGTTAAGGCTTCTTAAGTATCCAATCATTAGCATTAATAGTTAGAGAAATTAATTACGGTACCAAATTGCTCACTCCTCTTGCATTTATGTCAGACACATTAATGTCAGACAATCATTAGCATTAATAGTTAGACACTAATAATAACAGTCAATTAATGTGTAACTAATAACAGAATCCAAATGATTTTCTATGGCATAGTACTAACTTTGTTCTATTCATTTTGTACATTGCAGTTGTGATTTGTGGACTGGTGTTGTGAAATTATTAGCTGTCTTTAATGGCTGATCCAGGGAGCGATGTATCTGAGCCAGATCTTCGTGTATGCTTACAAATTAGATATTAATTGTTGGCTTTAACATTGTAGCAACCAATTAGATCCTAATTATACCCCTGAAGAAATTGAAAGAATTGAGAATGATGCCCGCAATGCTGACAATGTTGAAGCACAAATTCCAAATCCTGATGCTGTTGCACCTGAAGGTGAAGATGTTGGAAAAAAAAAGAAAAAGAGGAAATGTAGACAATCGACGACAGCAGATGTGTGGCAGCACTTCATAAAGGGTAAAGAACAAGATGATGGTTTTTATGATGCAAAATGCAAGTATTGTGGACATGTTTATCAAATGGGAAATCAAAGGGGTATTAAATTTGCTTTGTTTTTTGGTATTAAAAAAATATGATTTGAGTAACATTGTTCTGCCATCATTTTACTGAAAGTTTTTATTGTCTTTTTTTTTATAGCTTCAATAGCTTTAGTGTGTCCCTAAATTTTTTATTTATATTTAGACATCAATAGCTTTAGTGTGTCTCTTTTAGGATGTAACATTTTCTGTTTTTGTTAGGACTATTGCTTCTGTTATGTCTTTATAATTAGATAATAGAAATTGCTCTAACCTATGTTTGTTTTTACTTTGTAATTAGGTAAAAGTTCCATTTAAGAAACCGGCATGGGATGTTCCAACACGATGGAACTCAACATATCTTATGTTGGACCTAGCTTTACAGCTAAGAAAATCAATTGAGAGGTATGCTACTCTTGATAAGCATTACACAATCAAAATAGATGACTTGGAATGGGAAGCATTGGAGGCATTAATGGATTGTTTGAAGGTGTTTTATGCAGCCACCTTGAAATTTAGTGGCTCCAAGTATCCAACACTTAACTATTTCTTTCCTGAATTCTGTGATGTCTTTGTAAGCATAAAAAATATGGAGAAGAGTGATTATCCTTTCATTGTTTTGATGGCTGAAAAAATGATGCCTAAGTGGGAAAGGTATTGGACCAGTGCAAATACATTGTTGGCTATTGCATGTGTTATGGATCCAAGATGCAAACTAACCGTTGTGGAGTACTATTTTAAGTTGATATATCCTGACAACTATGAATGGTATATGCAAAATTTGAATGCTTGCATCAATGCTTTGTTCAAGGAGTACTTGGAGGCATACTCCACATCCTTGCAAAGCCAAACAGATAGTTCATCGGGGACTCAAAGTCAAAGTCAGAGGTATATGTTTGTTAATTGTTACTTTGTTTCACTCACTAGCCTCTTACCTTGTTACTAATTTGTTAATTATCATGTTTGTTACTTTGTTTCAGGAGCCAAACTTGTGGAGCGTCAAGTAGTGACACTGTCAATAATATAAGGGCTGGATTGAAAAGTTTATTGGCTGAGAAGAAAACTGCAGAGCCAGTCAAGTCAGAGCTTGAGCAATACTTAAGTGAGCCATTGGATGCAACTGCTTTAGAGGAAGAATTTGACATCCTTGTGTGGTGGAAGTTGAAGGTGCATACATATCCAGTGTTGGCACGACTAACCCGAGACATTCTGGCAGTCCCGGCATCGACAGTGGCATCAGAGTCCACATTCTCCACTAGTGGCAGGACACTATCAACAGTGAGAAATTCTTTGAGTGATGAGAGCATAGAAGCTCTCATCTGTGCTCAGGATTGGTTGCGTAGTAAAGTGACAGGTAAGGTCTCTTCTTTTATGTTTACTTATGTGTACATGTGTAACTGTGCTCAATAGTTGGTAATTAAGCATAATTCTATTGCATCTGTGTAACTGTGATCATTTGCAGAGAAAGGTGGAGAAGTTGGTGCTCCACTTTGGACTAGTGCCGAACCAACATCGGATGATACAATTTGTGGCAGTCAAGCATGAAATTGCTTGTAAGTTGTTAGCTTTTGTGCTTGTAAGATTGTGCCTTTTGTGTACTGATCTATAAGATCATGTAGTTGTGTATGCTTGTGCCTTTTGTTGTTCCTGTTAGCTGTTATCTTAGTAAGATCAAGTAGTTGTGGAATTTTGCAAGTTGAAGCCTGGAGTTTTCAGCTCTTGGGCTCCTTAGTCTCAAGCCGGGATTCTTCGATGATGTTGTAGGTGTTATATTGGCTTCACAGTAAGCTTTATTTTTAGCCCATGGCTGAGAAAGGTAACTGAGAAGATAGCTTGAGACTAGGTTGAGTTTGTTGCTAGAACTGTGGGTTTCAACTTCATGTGGGTTCCTTATTTTCTGATTTGTAAGATTTGGATTTGTAGCTTGTGAGATGTGGCTTTATTGATCTCTATGACTTGGATTTGTGATTATGTTGAACTTCTTATAAATTATTATGTTATGTTATGAATTTGTAAATTTAGGATATGTTAATTATAGCTTTTATGTTATGATTTCTGTTGGCAACTTAAAAAAATCAATATTATTTTAAACGGTATGGAAATTTAACGTTTTTAACGTTATTAACGTTTCAAAAACGTAACGGAAAACGGAACAAATTTTATTTACGTTTAAATAACGTAACGTAAACGTAAATGTATATTGTTACGTTAAGTAGAACGTAACGTAAACGGAAGTGACTTCTTCCGTGTACGTTGTTAACGTTTGACACCTCTATATGTAGTGGCTTGACGAGCACCCAAAATTTAAAACAAATTCTCTCTATATAAGTGGCGATTCTTATTGTGGCAAGATCATACCAGTTTTAGTTCAAGAGATTGCTATTGGTACTTGATATCTTTAATTTATTCTTCAAATTAATGTTTTCTTTATTTCTTGATGCTATTATGTATGCTTGATTACATGGGTGAAAAGCAACCAAAAGATTATGATCTCTCCAACCACATGGTGTCTGTCACTATCTAGTATTTACTGATCACCTCACTGGCACAAGATTTGCAGTTCTTTACTGAAATTCTCTGTCTCAAATCTGTTTTTTTTTTTATTACATTTACAGAATCCAATGGGGCACAATTTAATCTCAAGGTTTGCAAATTTTACATCGCAGGACAAGAAATAAGATATCTATCATTAGTTCCCTGTAAGGTTCCCCTCTCGAACTAATTATTCTTACTTCTTTTCTTCAGGGTTATTTGTCTGGCAACCCAATAACAGATCAGAATTTTGAGTTAAATAGCAAAGTTCCATTTCTTCACGGAATGGCACTTATATCTGATGAACTATTTGAGGTAAAGGAAATTTAAATAACAAAAAGCACAAGGTGAGTTCTTCTTTGAATTAGGCTGTTTGGTCAAGCACTCGAGCATATCATAGAACTAGGAATGGCATACTAGAAATCCAAATGGAACCGATAATACTGGAATCCAAATGGACCAGGTCCATATACAGTTTTGAGTTTTCAAAGGTGGCACAATTCTAAACCAAACCTGCCCCTGCAAGTAATCGGTGATGGTGAATACTAATTAAGATACAGCTTCGAAACTGGAAAATTAATGAGGATTACAAATAAATATGAAACGATTATTAAAAAATAAAGTCGTTTATCACAAGTAGGGATGAAAACGGGGCGGATACGGAGCGGATAGTGGTCATACCAAATCCGTATCCATATTTTTTTTCGGATTCGGATACGGATACGGATATGTTCGGATACGGATACGGCGCGGATGTTAAACGGATACGAATACGGTTCGGATATTGTCGGATATGGATACGAATACGGATATATTTTGTCGGATACGGATAATATTTTGCTCAATTTATTTTATTAAACAAAAGACAATATTCAAACTGAAGAGTGTAATGTTTATTTTTTTATGACTACTATAGAATTAACTCAAAAAAATATAGAAAGACGTTTATAGAAAAATTGGCATCATCTTATAGTAAAAAAAAAATAATCGTCAATTATGATGCTATATATATAATTGAAATAGTAATACCTATATGTCAATTATGATGTTATTTTAAAAAAGTGTTCATTACCATATACAAAACGGATATCCGTTTTGTATAGAAATACGGATAAGGATAAATATCCGTATCCGCATCCATATCCGCACTAATATTGCTTCCCATATCCGTATCCATATCCGTTTAAAAAAATCCGAATCCGCTATTTTACGGATATGGATACGGTTCGGAGCGGGGATTATCCGCCCCGTTTTCACCCCTAATCACAAGACAAGGAAAATGTTCTTAATAGCAACATGTTCTTATTTTTAAAACTTTCTGTGCAGTCCACCAAGAAAAGCTGTTCAGGGGAATATGCAAACCCGACTAACAGTCACTGTGCAAAATATCTTGATGTTGTGGACGAGGTATGACTCAATTAAATACCTTTATGGTCAGAAATAATCCAAATCTATTGTTTTATGTACAGTAATATATAATTGTGATATATTCATATGTATTTGTTTCTATAACGAAACAAGTGACCTATATGACCACTTTTAGAAAAATATATATTTATATTGTCTTATGTTCAAAGGAGGACAAATTTTCCTTTTATCAAAAGAAGAAGTTGATACCAGTATGTATCAGATCTTCTGTGAACTTGCGGCAAAGGATTAAAATTCAGTGTTAACTCACCTAATTGATGCTTAAGTGCATAATTCAATTGTACTTTGATGAGCTGAAGCACAATTGAGACCAACAAAATTTTTGTTAGAGATATGTCCTAGGAGCCAATCTTATTTAGGCCACTTCTATAGTTTATGTTATTGGTGATTTCAGATCATTTGTTCTTTGATTTAATCGTTGACAGTTCATTCAGGTTGAGGATCTGAATTATAGATCACTGTTATTCATTTAGTAGTAAATGACAACGATAAATCTAAAAGTCCATAATCTTGATAATTAACAGAGAACATTAATTATCAATAAGATTAGTATGCAGATTAAGTGATGATTAAGTTCTATAAATCATAGGTTAGGAGTAACCAACTTAATTGCATATGTATATGTTATAGAACATAGTACAGGACTGGACCCCACGAAATAAATATATGGATTGTGTTACGTGTCATTTTTTATTTCGTTATGATTTTGGTTCTAAGTTTGAGATGATTATCTTTTCCACATGAGAATAGATGCTATAAATCATGTCTACCGCTGATTCCTGATAAAGGCTGCTATACGGACTTGATTTAAGTATTCTTGAATTGTGCGGGGAAAAGCTAATTATCAAGAAAACCGTATGTCCCTCATTAATTCACTTAGTGAGTGACGATATCTGTTTGGGCCCCTTGATGGAGATAGATTGTTTGCTAGCAACTGATACAATTATCTCTAGATCAAGAAACGTATAATCTGCAAGAATGACACGTTCCTATCTTGGATTATACGGTGATATCGTGTGACATAAGAATCAAAATAGAGAAACCATTTATTCTCTCATGCAGGATTGAAATTTTGTAGCTGTACACTATTTATGCGAATTGGGAATCGTAACGTGTTGCTAGATACCGCTTATGATTATTGGAATTAAATAGCGATTTAATTCCATGTCCAACATAGCATAAATCCTCAAAGGGTCACACAAAATTGGTGTTTAACCATATGTGCATTATTTATTTACAATAATGTGTATTGCAAAATATGATAGATTGATTAATTAATTAAATAGCGTTATGGACCGTTATAATTAATTAAGTCAAATAGATCATATAGAAATAAATTAATGCATTGTCTAATCTCTAAATAATTATTATTAAGTTAATAATTATTTATAAATAACACACTCAATTTAATTAAGTTATTTGGGCTTTAATTTATTAGTAAATTAAATATCCAAATTGAATAGCTATGAGTGGGCCTTTAATTAATAGAATTAAAGGGACCAAATAGAGATGGCCTAGTGGGCCAAGAGAGCTCGCTAGGAGGCCGGCCACAAGAGGTAGGTAGGAGTGGCACAATTGTAATTTGTGTGAACTCCTATCTAGGGTTAAGAGGCTATATAAGGCACCTATTGGAGGCTCCCTTGCACCTCTTCTCTCTCCTCCTCTTCCTAGCCGCCACCATAGGCTTCCCCTTTGTGGTGCGCCGCCCCCCCTCTCCCCTCTCCACTCTAGCTCATGTGTTGAGCGTCCCATTCTCCCACAAATTCGTTCGGTTCGTTGGTTGAAGAAAGGGAACGCTTGGGATTAGACTCGCTCTTCTCTTCGCTAGCACGAATTGAGAAGGGCTTGGTTAATACCATAGTGGACTCGAGGCGCCGCGAATAGGAGGTGTTTGGAGAGCACGCCACCGACATCAATCCATTGGAACGAGCCTCTTGGTTGCGATACCAAGAGAGGTAGACTTCCAATCCCTTTTTCTCGTGTGTTTGAATAGCTTGTGTACTAGATCTTGTGTGTGCTTTGTTTTGCTTGGTTAATTAATTGGTAATTAGCATAAAATTAAAATTAGCACACTTTCTAACAGTGGTATCAGAGCCTTGGTCGTACTTAAGCTATTTTAAACACTTAATTAAGAGAAATTGGCTAATTAATGGATTAGTAGAGATGATGCGTTTGTTTGCTGTCTGGAAATAGTATTTTCTGTGTTATTTCGCATTTTTCTCTGTGATATGTCCTCTGGAAGATCTTTCCATCTACATGAAAGTTGTAGATCTGTGGATTGTGATTCTTTTGGCGTTGGATTCACATTTTTCTGAATTAGTGTAGATTTACTGTGAATAAAATGGCGACAGTGCGCAGAACCAGTTTCTGCTTGCACTGTCCTGTTTGAATGGCTTGAAAGATTTATATTTTGAATATAAGTACCATTGTTCTATGGCTAGAAATAAAGAGGACTTGAAGCTCTTTCTGAGCATGTAAAATTTGTTGCATGACTCGGATTAATTTGTGGGTTTTTCAAGTATGAAAAGGAAGATCTTGTCAGATCCAGTTTGTTGAGCAAATCGATTGTTCTAATAAACTGTACCAACTGAGAACTCCTTTAAAAATTCTGTTTAAATGGAGTTGTTCTATTTTGAGTTAGGATTCCAGAAAAATTAATTTCATAATTTTTCGTGGATGTTTGGACCTTCAACTAGGTTAAAACCTTTCGATTGACAGTCTGTTCCAGTACAGAATTTGTTGATTGTTTAGGCTGTAACTTAATATTATTGAACTGAACTTGGTTATTTTCTTTTCATGAATGGATAGCCTGTAGTCTAAACAAGTTTTTCTATGTATATTTTATATATAAAAACTGGATAGAAGGTGGTCTAACAGACCAAATGGTTGAGAGGTTAATCTGAAAATCTCATAACGGTGTTTCGTGCACTTGTAAGAGATTTGTCTTTTTTGATTCTCCCAGATGGTTTAAGATCTCTTCTTGAAATTTTTACTGGTAATCACAACTATGATAAGGAGCTTAAGTAATTTATTTGAGAATTTTTGGAGACCGAAAACTGTTGTTTTTGTTAGATTCCATTAGTTACGTTTTTTGGTAAATTACTGTTTTTCTAAGTATTCAAACTAGTTGAAATTAATTAGAAAACTCCTTGTTTGATCTCCTTTCTGTTATGGGATGTTGAAAGAACTTTCTAAATGAATTTAAACAAGTTTGGTTGTTTAAAATTGAGGATTTGTACACGGAATTTACTTATAGCAAACGATACGCAAAGATGCTTGAAAATCGTTAATTGGAAACAAAGTTCTTGTATGTGCTAACTTTGTTTTGTAGGTGGATAGTGGGTTTAGTATGGCTCAAGACTCAATGCCTTGTGGTTGTAAATGAATGCATGTGTGAATGTTTGTAATGCGGCCTTTGGTGCCATTAATTAATTTTTGAATAATTTTTGATGTAACTTGTGAGGCTTGCATGCCCCTAAGGATAGGAAGGGAATAGGATGTTTTCACATGTATTTTGTAGCTTTATTTTATATAGGATTTAGATCCTTATAGAATTTAGTGGGAGGGCATGGAGTAGATTAGTTTTGCTTCATGGAGGATGTGGCGAAACTAATGCAAGCGGGAGCCATACAAACCCACAACTATGAGATGCTTGTATGAATGCTTGTGTTAGGTTAGGTATGGGTGTATGATTACACGACCACCAAACAAAGCGTCATATGAATTGTTTGTCCCAAACTAAAAAGAATTAAGTCTAAACAAAATTCACTCTCCTTCTTTCTATCCCCTTCTTACGTAGTATGATCGGTCATTGATGTATTCTCGCCGACGCGGGACATCGTGATCCATCATCCGTGTCGGGGTGTAAATCGGATTTACTAGGAGCAAATAGAAAGAAGTGACTTAACAATGATTCAAATCGGATTGGTCATTGGAGTGAAGTTCGTTAATCGAACCAAGAATCATAGGAACGTATGATTGGTTGGAGAACCTATCTCACATTTGTTGGTGCAATGTTCTGCCGACGCCGTCGTTGCATTAACAAGTTGTGGGAGTCTTGGAAATTCACTACATTTAGGGACATGATATAATGTAGTGGAAGTTTTACTTAGTTAAAACAAATTTTAAAGCATAAACTAATTGACCTTAAACTTATGTATTGTTGTAGATGTCTTCCTCATCTTTTACGCTACGTTCTCTTGTTGAGAGAGAGAAACTCGCTTTTAACGGTGCCAATTTCTTGGATTGGCATCGCAACCTAAGGCTAGCCTTTAGGTATGAGAAAAGAGAGTATCTCCTCACCACTCCCATGCCATCGGCTCCAAAGGCAACCGCTTCCCAAGAGGAAAAGGATGCCTTTGCGAAGCATGAAAACGAGGACATGGAGATGTCCGTCGTGATGGTGGCAACCATGGAAGCGGAACTCCAAAAGGAGTTCATGGATAGTGGCTATGGAGTGTTCGCCATGATCACTCGCCTATCCAACATGTTCCAAACAAAGGCCCGCACCGAAAGGGCCCGTCTCATCAAGGCCGTCGCCAACACTCGCTTGGCCGAAGGTCATGATGTCGGGCCACACGTCATGAAGATGGCGGGGTTGTTTCGGCAGCTTGAGAAGCTTGATACGCCCTTCCCTTCGGGGGCGATACAAGACTTCATTCTCAATTCTCTCCCTCCAAGCTTCACCGGTTTCGTTGTGAACTACCGGATGAACGGCATGGACAAGAGCATGGATGACATCCAAAACATGCTCATTGAGACGGAGGAGAGTCTTAAGAAAGAGAAGGGCCCCAAGGATGTTCTTGCGGTGAGTGGGAAAAGCAAGAAGATAAGAAAGCGTGGCCGCAAAGGCAAAGGCAAAGGCCCGGTGACGCCCCAAGGTCCGGCCAAGGGTGCTCCCGTGGGTTCTAAGAAGAAGAAGAACCCGGCCTCTTCCGAGACCGTGTGCTACTACTGTAGCAACAAGGGCCATTGGAAGAGAAACTGCCCAAGGTACCTAGCTGACAAGAAGGCGGGAACTGTCCAACCTTCTACCTCAGGTATATTTGTCATCGAAACCCTTCTCGCTACTTCTCACACAGATTGGGTATTTGATACTGGTTCGTGTGCTCACATTTGTCGAAATGTGCAGGTACTAAAGAATAGAAGGCGGCTCGAGAAAGGCGAAGTTCAACTCCGCGTCGGTAACGGCACGTGCGTCTCCGCTATGGCCGTTGGGAGCGTGGAACTAACTTTGCCTAATGGTTTTGTGTTGGAACTCAAGGATGTTTTTGTAGTTCCATGTATCACTCGAAACATTGTATCCGTTTCTTGTTTGGATTTGGATGGTTGTGATGTTGTAATAAAGAACAAGTGCTTGACTTTGTTTCGTAATGAAGTTCGTTTTTGTGATGCACATTTATTGAATGGTCTTTATGTGCTCGATTCGAATGGATTTGTTTTGAGTGTTGAAAATGACAAAAGGAAACGTAAGGTTTCACATGAGAATGCGACTTTAATGTGGCATTGCCGCTTAGGTCATATCAACGAGAAACGCATCAAGAGACTACAATCCGTTGGTCTCTTGGATCAATTCGCTTTCGAGCCAATTGACACTTGCGAATCTTGTTTGATGGGAAAAATGACCAAAGCGCCTTTCCCCAACAAAGGGATAAGGGCAAATGGATTGTTAGATCTCATACATACCGATGTATGTGGACCTATGAGCATTTGTGCACGTGGAGGTTTCTCATACTTCGTCACGTTCACTGACGATTATAGTAGATACGGGTATATCTACTTGATGCGTCATAAATCTGAAACCTTTGACAAGTTCAAAGAGTTTAAGAGTGAAGTTGAGAACCAACTTGATCGAAAGATCAAGGCCTTACGATCCGATAGAGGTGGTGAGTACTTGAGCCATGAATTTGGTGATTATCTAAAGGAGTGTGGAATCATTCCACAACTCACTCCACCAGGAACACCACAATGAAATGGTGTGTCCGAAAGGAGGAATCGAACTTTGCTAGACATGGTTCGATCGATGATGAGCCAAACTAATTTGCCTATGTCTTTTTGGGGTTATGCAATTGAAACCGCAGCTTTTACTTTGAACCGTGTTCCATCAAAGTCCGTTGAGAAAACACCCTATGAGCTATGGTTTGGTTCGAAACCTAGCATGATGTTTCTCAAGATTTGGGGTTGTGAAGCTTATGTGAAAAGGCTAGTGAGCGATAAGCTTGGACCCAAATCGGACAAATGTCATTTCGTAGGATACCCTAAGGAAACGAAGGGTTACTACTTCTATAACCGTGTCGAGAACAAGATAGTTGTTGCACGACATGCGGAATTCTTGGAAAAGGAGTTTATCTCAAGAAGAAGTAGTGGGAGCAACGTGGTTATTGAAGAAATTCAAGAACCACAAAACATACCTCAAGTAGGTAATGTAGTTGTTCCAAATATAGTGCCAAATGAGGTTGCACCGAACGAGATTGTAGTCGAACCCATTCCTCAAGTTGTTGTGGAAGAAGAGGTTCAAGAACAAGCTCCCTCAAATGAATACTCAAACATATCGCGTGTCGATAGTGTTGAGGACGCACCTATACTTGAAGTTCGAGAACAAAGCCCACAAACCGTTGTGGAGCAAGTTCAAGAACCTCAAGCATCTACCCTACGAAGATCGGCAAGGCCAAGTCGTCCACCTATAAGATATTTAGGTTTGCACGACGTTCTCGTCATGGAGAACGATGAGCCCTTGACCATTGATGACATGAAAAGAAAACCAGACTCCAAGGAATGGCTTAAGGCCATGGAATCCGAAATGCAATCCATGTATGACAACAAGGTATGGACCTTGGTTGATCTTCCCAACGGAGTAAAACCCGTTGAGAACAAATGGATCTTTAAAAGAAAGGTCGACATGGATGGCAACTTGACCATTTACAAAGCACGACTCGTAGCGAAAGGTTACAAACAAGTTCATGGTATTGACTATGAAGAAACCTTCTCGCCCGTCGTTATGTTCAAGTCAATTCGGATCATGTTAGCAATTGCCGCATTTTATGATTATGAAATATGGCAAATGGATGTCAAAACCGCCTTCCTAAATGGAAATTTGGAAGAGGATGTGTATATGACACAACCCGAGTGTTTTGTGGATCCAAAGAATGCTAACAAGGTATGCAAACTTCAAAGGTCCATTTATGGATTGAAGCAAGCATCGAGGAGTTGGAACAAACGTTTTGATGAAGAAGTCAAGAAATTGAACTTCGTTCAAAGCGAAAAGGAACCTTGTGTTTACAAGAGGATCAGTGGGAGCGTGGTTGTGTTTCTTGTTCTATATGTTGATGATATCCTCTTGATCGGGAATGATATCCCCGAGTTGAATGCAGTTAAGGATTCATTGAAGAAGGTGTTCTCAATGAAAGATTTGGGCGAAGCCGCCTACATCCTAGGAATCAAGATCTATAGAGATAGATCGAGAAGGATGTTAGGCTTGAGCCAAGATGCATATATTGACAAAGTGTTGAACAAACACAACATGGCAAATTCCAAAAAGGGATTCTTGCCTATGTCACATGGCATTTTCTTGAGCAAGTCTCAAAGTCCGACCAATGATACAGATCGTGAATACATGAAGAAATTCCAGTATCCATCTGTGGTCGGATCGATCATGTATGCCATGCTATGCACTCGTCCTGATGTGGCACATCCGATTAGCGTGACTAGTCGATTCCAAGCCAATCCTGGCATGGCACATTGGACTGCAGTCAAGAATATCCTCAAATATCTCAAGAGAACAAAGGATAGCATTCTCGTATATGGTGGAGACCAAGAGCTCGTTGTAAGTGGTTACACCGATGCTAGTTTCCAAACCGATCGAGATGACTCAAAATCACAGTCCGGCTTCGTATTTCTGCTCAATGGTGGTGCCGTGAGTTGGAAGAGTTCCAAGCAAGATACTACGGCCGATTCCGTCACCGAAGCAGAATACTTAGCGGCTGGTGAAGCAGCGAAAGAAGGTGTATGGATCAAGGAGTTCTTGACCGAGCTAGAGGTGGTTCCAAGCATCTCAGGTCCAGTGGATATTTACTGCGACAACACGGGAGCCATAGCTCAATCCAAGGAGCCTAGGTCTCATCAAAAGACTAGGCACATTCTACGACGATTCCATCTCATCCGTCAGTTGATCAATGATGGATGGGTCAAGGTCAAGAAGGTGGACGGTGCCGCGAACACAGCGGACCCTCTGACAAAGCCTTTATCTCGAGCCGCACATGAGTTGCATGTTGCATCCATGGGGATTAGGCGTATGCCTGAGTGGCTTTGAGTTGTATCTTTTATTACTGGGCTTTAGTATGAGACATGTATATTTTGGATATTACATTGAGTACTATGCACTTGCTAGAAGTCACTGTTGATTGACTCTAGGCCAAGTGGGAGATTGTTAGAGATATGTCCTAGGAGCCAATCTTATTTAGGCCACTTCTATAGTTTATGTTATTGGTGATTTCAGATCATTTGTTCTTTGATTTAATCGTTGACAGTTCATTCAGGTTGAGGATCTGAATTATAGATCACTGTTATTCATTTAGTAGTAAATGACAACGATAAATCTAAAAGTCCATAATCTTGATAATTAACAGAGAACATTAATTATCAATAAGATTAGTATGCAGATTAAGTGATGATTAAGTTCTATAAATCATAGGTTAGGAGTAACCAACTTAATTGCATATGTATATGTTATAGAACATAGTACAGGACTGGACCCCACGAAATAAATATATGGATTGTGTTACGTATCATTATTTATTTCGTTATGATTTTGGTTCTAAGTTTGAGATGATTATCTTTTCCACATGAGAATAGATGCTATAAATCATGTCTACCGCTGATTCCTGATAAAGGCTGCTATACGGACTTGATTTAAGTATTCTTGAATTGTGCGGGGAAAAGCTAATTATCAAGAAAACCGTATGTCCCTCATTAATTCACTTAGTGAGTGACGATATCTGTTTGGGCCCCTTGATGGAGATAGATTGTTTGCTAGCAACTGATACAATTATCTCTAGATCAAGAAACGTATAATCTGCAAGAATGACACGTTCCTATCTTGGATTATACGGTGATATCGTGTGACATAAGAATCAAAATAGAGAAACCATTTATTCTCTCATGCAGGATTGAAATTTTGTAGCTGTACACTATTTATGCGAATTGGGAATCGTAACGTGTTGCTAGATACCGCTTATGATTATTGGAATTAAATAGCGATTTAATTTCATGTCCAACATAGCATAAATCCTCAAAGGGTCACACAAAATTGGTGTTTAACCATATGTGCATTATTTATTTGCAATAATGTGTATTGCAAAATATGATAGATTGATTAATTAATTAAATAGCGTTATGGACCGTTATAATTAATTAAGTCAAATAGATCATATAGAAATAAATTAATGCATTGTCTAATCTCTAAATAATTATTATTAAGTTAATAATTATTTATAAATAACACACTCAATTTAATTAAGTTATTTGGGCTTTAATTTATTAGTAAATTAAATATCCAAATTGAATAGCTATGAGTGGGCCTTTAATTAATAGAATTAAAGGGACCAAATAGAGATGGCCTAGTGGGCCAAGAGAGCCCACTAGGAGGCCGGCCACAAGAGGTAGGTAGGAGTGGCACAATTGTAATTTGTGTGAACTCCTATCTAGGGTTAAGAGGCTATATAAGGCACCTATTGGAGGCTCCCTTGCACCTCTTCTCTCTCCTCCTCTTCCTAGCCGCCACCATAGGCTTCCCCTTTGTGGTGCGCCGCCCCCCCTCTCCCCTCTCCACTCTAGCTCATGTGTTGAGCGTCCCATTCTCCCACAAATTCGTTCGGTTCGTTGGTTGAAGAAAGGGAACGCTTGGGATTAGACTCGCTCTTCTCTTCGCTAGCACGAATTGAGAAGGGCTTGGTTAATACCATAGTGGACTCGAGGCGCCGCGAATAGGAGGTGTTTGGAGAGCACGCCACCGACATCAATCCATTGGAACGAGCCTCTTGGTTGCGATACCAAGAGAGGTAGACTTCCAATCCCTTTTTCTCGTGTGTTTGAATAGCTTGTGTACTAGATCTTGTGTGTGCTTTGTTTTGCTTGGTTAATTAATTGGTAATTAGCATAAAATTAAAATTAGCACACTTTCTAACAATTTTAAACCTTAGTCCAGAACGCACTGAGGTATTCTTACCCAAATTAAAGAAAATTGATAAATATAATGGCCCAAACCTTTTTACTTTTCTGTTCATCAACAATGATCCACACATGCAGTGAACTTAAAAAGTGAATTGTGCTTATAACAATGGAACAATATGTTCTAGTTTAATAAAAGATGCTCAATGTGTCTCTTAGTTAATTATTTATGGTTGTTTACTAATGCAGGTCACTAAGGATATTAATGGGGAAAATATCTTGGAGCCCTATTGTAGAACTGATAGCCCGAGACCAGGTGAAATTCATAGCAGCACAATTGGAAAGGGGCTTTATTATGAAGAAGTTCCTTTACTTATCTCAGGCCTGCCTTCGGATTGTAGAGTATGAGTTTTGGGTTCATTACTGTTACTTCTCAATTTGAAATAAATTGACTCTAAATTGGGGATAGGCAAATAGCAGAGGATTAGTTGCAAAATAGGTTATATATCAAATTTAGCTGCAATTGTTTATGTTGATAATCTCCAACACTGAGGGTTTAGTAGAGGTCAATTTAAATTATTACTGGGCTAAAAGGTTATTGCAATTGCCACTTATATATTGACATTCACGTTACTCTTAGAACTTTATCTGAATGTTTCTCATAAACTTGTTTAGGCATCCGCATATGTGCTTCCAGGAATGTGGGCAAATAATGATACAGTCCAAGATGCTCTTGGCATTCGCAAGGTACATAATCTCTGGTCTTACAACTGAAGGTCTTACAGCTAGCTAGGATTTTATGTAAGAAATAATTAACTATTGGTTGGATACAAGATTTTGAGAATAGTGGATTTCATGTAGGGAACAGTCGATGTTTGGAAGAGATGTAGGCATGATCTACCATACACACATGATATCCAGAGTACTGTGCCATATCATTTTAATGTCACCAATAAAGGTTTCGCAGCACTTATTTATAGGTGAAAAAAAAATTTGTTTCTAGTGAAATTTCTTTTTATTCTCGTGAGCATATCCATTTTTTATCCATTTAGACCAATATTGTACTGAATGTGTGTGCATGCAGTGGTGATCACGATATGCTTGTTACCTTTCTAAGCACCCAAGCTTGGATACGATCCTTGAACTTCTCAATGGCTCCGTTTGGATGGCTTCTTTCCGGAATAAGGAATAAGGAATAACCATTTTTTACCAATAAATTTATTTCTAACCATCCAAACTCTTCACAAAAGTTACACACTTCCCAATAAATTTATCTCTTCCCAATAAATTTCTTCTCTTCTTCCTTCTTCCTACCTTATTCCCAACCCATCCAAACGGAGCCAATTGTAGATGATTGGAGACCTTGGTATGTTGGTGGCCAAGTAGCAGGGTAAGATTGTTGCTCTATGGCTCCGTTTGGATGGCTTCTTCCCGTAATAAGGAATAAGGAATAACCACTTTTTACCAATAAATTTATTTCTAACCATCCAAACTCTTCACAAAAGTTACACACTTCCCAATAAATTTACCCCTTCCCAATAAATTTCTTCTCTTCTTCCTTCTTCCTACCTTATTCTCAACGCATCCAAACGGAGCCTATAAGTTTGTTTCAGATTGTTAATACAAATTCATATTTTGAATAAGATATTAAATACATTACTTAATTTTAGGTACACAAGGAGGTATTCGAACAACCTCACTTTTGCCACAGTAAAAGTAAGATTTTTAGAACATAAAATTAAGAAAAAAAATTATTTTACAAATCATTTTAATATGTTATGTTTTTTTTATCAACACCTTTTTCTTGTGTTAGGGTGCTGGCCACACTGCTCCAGAATACAAACCGAAGGAATGTCTAGCTATGATTACGAGGTGGCTTTCTGGTGCACCTCTCTGAGCATATTTGCACCAAATGTTTGTGTTTCACAAATTACTGGTTTGTAACTTCAATTCCTTTTTTTTTTTTTTTTGACCAATAAAAATCGTGTCCATCTATGGATTAACATTTTTTTATTTTCACAAATCTGTTTGAGAGTATATCTAATAAATAAATAAAAATTACTTATTTGAAGCTAACCCCACGCATGGCGTGCACCATACACCCCACCACACAGTGGCATGTGCAATTCAACCAACTTTATTATTGTGCGGCGTGACTCGCGCCATATATATACTCTCTCTACATAGCATCCATTTCCCTTGTGGGACTGCTTAGTTCAAAACCGGACAATTGGGCCTGGGCTGTTTTGACGTGGTTGAAGATGGCTTGATTGGCTCCCTAAATACAGATCCAATTATATTAGTACAAATTACAATGTATGATGACCTCTCATAAGCGCAATATTATTATATCATCATAATTAATTGATATACAAGTACGATATATGGCACTATTAATGATTTAAAAAATATGCAAGCACGTACAATATATGATAATTAACATCTACAAAGCCCACTAGCTAGTATATTTTATTATGCTTAATTGATGTACCAGAAAATTAAAAACAACATATTGTTAGTATATATTGTTAAATTTCTCAATATAAATTAAAAGATTATAATATAATGTTAATAACATCATATTAATACGAATGTGTTCGGATACGGATACGGTTCGGATATTAAACAGATGCAGATACAGTTCGGATATTTTCGGATACGGAGTCGAATACGAATATATTTTTTCGGATACGGATAATATTTTAATCTTTTTATTTATTTACAATAATAGTTTATGTAAATATAATGTTATTCAATATACTCAGTGTCTATATTAGTGCTTCGTCAAGATCAGTAATAGTACATGCGAATGAATATCTATTATTTTTCATAGTTTGAGCCAAATGAGCATTTCTTTAAATATGAAAGTTAATTTTAATAACATTGCCTTCGATTACAA